>BPLR01001419.1:0-206314 GCA_021605095.1 Caerostris extrusa
TTACGCATTGCTATAAGCTATTAAATTGTCCTGTGTACCATACCTTAACATAGAATCAATATCCATGTCCAGATTCCGCATCACTGGTCCATGACTCCTGATGATTCTCGGAAAGAATCTTTCACTCCCATGTGCAAGTGTCAAAGAGACTATGGCTTAGTGTATGCCTCGTTACTGGATATACATTGTGCTTACAAGCTCTGTGAGGCTTTGCGTCAGATGCATATCAGCCATCTGCGCATTCGTGGCTGATCAGTCATCCCATTCCTAACTGCAACAGTGTGTGAGATGCTTATGCCATCTACCATACCGGGAAAACACTTCCAACTCAGTAATGTTATGTGATTCCGAGTCGCTCCAAATGTACTATACCCGTTTTATAAGTTTGAAAACCTGTTGCAAAACACCCTATAATTCATTCCTGAATATATACGAATAGAGATTTACATAAAAAGCCTTATGCAGAGTTTATAACAACTCCAGAAGATTCTGCAGCCAGAAAATATATTCCTACATACATATAACATTTCTTGCTGATTGCACTACTTTACAATAATTGTCAGCACTGAACATATTAATTTTACTACTCAGATTTCCTCAAACAAGTTTTCTAACAAAACCTCATTTATAATTAAACTAACTATCTTTAATAAGCACCCATTTGCTTCAAAAGATGGAATTCAATATTAAATTGAATTAAAAGCTTTTTATTGTAGAAGACGAACGGTAGTTATTAAACATGTTTCATTTCAATGGGTAATCTTTTTAAAAAAGTGCGATATAATTTATAGCATAACTACATAACTAACACCTTGAATTTTATTGCCAATTTGGACATCGAAAACTGGCATGCATAACTCATATTCTAGATTCTGTGTAATGAATAGCATCTATCACAGCAGTTTAATAAGCATCATAAATTAAACATAAATCATAAGAATTAAAAACTAAAATTGCAAATTAACCAAAATTAATTACTGGGGGCTATTATCTGTCATGGGCAATTCTGTTAATTAGGAAACATTTAACATAATTAAAAAACTTGTAAAAGCAAGTGATTTATTGGGAGATAAATCACTCTGGAGACATATTACACGTTTTATAGTTTTGCAAATGTGCGAAATAAATAATAATTTGAGAAGTTTAAGAAAAGCTGACCATGCCAACAAGGTCGAAATCTGAGACTGTTTTTTAATTGAAAAAAGCTAAATTTCTTTGAAACAAATAATTATGAATAAAGTTTCGATTGTAATATGCAGATATTTGCTGTTTAATGCTGGATATTTTACTTCAGGCCATTTTTACCAGACACGTAAGCATATTCAACCCCAACGCAGAGGACGTCGCCAGAGATTGCTTCACTACACCCACTTTGGCGCAGCTGCAATTAGGAAAGAACGCTCAGTGGATGTCTAATTGGAAAAATTATAATTGAAATCAATATATTTCATAGATGCAGACAATTTTAATTTTTCGGTATATGTACAAATTAATGTTAGCATTTAAAAATACCTGATATTAATCAAAGCATCAAGAGTTTAGTAAATGAACAAATTTGCATGGTAATTGTCAGCAAAATATCACTGTTTCGCGGAAATATTTTGCTGATTAACAGTATACAAATTTTTTTCATGTGCGTATTTTTCATTAAAAATATTAAAAGAGTATTCTACACCATAAGTGGAAGTTATTTTCAACTGAATTTTGCTGTGATGTTTCTGATACTTTAATCTCACATCAAACACGAAAAATGATGGAGAAATGTTTTATTTTTAAATATAGTACAAAAACAGTCTACCATAAAGAATATCTCTCACTATCTTTATGAATGAAACCATTGCATGTACATAATTTTTACGTAAGTTAATCAGCAAATTTTTTTCACAACAATGTGCGTGTTTTTATTGATAAATATTTCAAAAGTATTATACACATCATGGGGGCGCTATGACGAGTGACGACGGGCTGGGCTCATGATGCCACAGGTTTCGGCTTCGAGTCTCTGGAGGAAAAGGCTGGGCGTGGGACATGCCAGCGTGGTTTGGAATCACTTTAAACCTTAGATCCTGGTCTATTTAAGACGCCATGTAATCATTGGGCATAGAATAAACCTCTACCAATGCAAGAATTGTTCAGGAAATCTGTCAGTAGGCAGATGGCCTTTGCCCACTATGGGGCTGTTGTTTCAATGGAAGAATTTTATAAATTTTTGTAAATGAAAGTATCCTCTATTATAAAAATGAGTTCACCACAAGAGGGAGCTATTCTTACTCGATTTTCTGTGATGATACTTTAGTTCACATCAACATCAATAAAAATGATATGAACATTTTTTTCAATGTAGTGCAAAACATACTATCATTAAGGCATATTTATCAATCATCATTAAATATCTCATATCTTTATGAATGAACAAATTTACATAATTTTACGTGAGTTAATCAGCAATATTTTCTCTCAGCATAGTGCACTTAATAAAGATTTAGAAAAATATTCAAACGAGATGGGAACTATTATTAGCTGCATATCCTGTGATGTCTCCGATATTCTAATCTACATCCGACCCAAATCTTCGTGTTCCTATTTCGCAACTGCCACTTCTTCTTTTCCAGTTCAAGGTAAGTTTGAAACGGAAGCATTGACCTCCGGAACCTTGGGCTGATGTCGCCCCATACGTAGGGTGTCCACTCGAGAGTATCGCCCATGGGCGTTACCTTCCAGGAGTCGTGGGGGCGAACTCCAGCTCTCGAAAACGGCATGATCCTCTGATTCACAAGATTCCCACGCACAAACGGCAAGCTGAGGACAGAGTGTTCGTGTCATTTCTTCGATCTTGTACAATGTGCGCTAATTGTCTTGCGTTTTATTTCATTTTACCAAGACGACATCTATTGCCTTATTTCACGCACCGCCTTTTACCTTAAAAGATGGTTTGAGATTGCACGCCCTACAATACATAGAAAAAAGCTATTCTGTTGTGAGATTGATTGGTTTGATGACAAGGTATATTCATCGTTTTAAGTAAGGTCTAAGGTTAAGTAGTCTTTTTTCGAAAACAACTAAGACCTTGATCTTCTGTTGGCCATGATGGAAAGATATTTAAAATACATCATACATCTGTCTTTTTAATTGTTCAAGCTATTGATCTTAATTGTTGAAGTTATTGATCTTTTGATAAAGTTATTATCTTTTAATTGAAGTTACCTCAACATCTGGATAAATAAAATTTCTCTATATATATGTATTTTAGGAAATACACATTTTAGCAAATACTTTCGAAAATGCTAGTTTAAATTTTGAAACTTTTTTTGTATTCTGCTTGTGATACGTTGGTAAGTCTTTTCAGTGAATTGACTTCCTAAAAAATCTGAAAATAGCATGCCTAACTGAGCTTTTTAGCCTGATGGCCGAGTGATTGGCGCTCGGCGCCACAGGTTTCGGGTTCAAGTCCCGGATTTGCCATGGATGTTTGTGATAGTGGTTCCTCTAATCAGTGGTTCCATCTAAGTGGTTCCCTAAATTTCCTCTTAATTGATTCCACCTAAGTGGTTCCTTAGTTTCCACCTAAGTGGTTCCAGAGTTTTTCCACCTAAGTGGTTCACTCTCGGAATCACTCTAATATGAATGTTGGGCGTAGGGCTGACAATCCCAAATCTGCCAGTAGGCAGACGGCCTTGGCCCAGTAAGGGCATTTGAGCCAATGAAGAAGTTAACTTGTTAATAAATGTATCCGTCTTTCATATTTTTGTATTAAATTAATCGATTTTTCGTAATTTAATGTTTTTTTATTTTCAATTAATTGTATTATTAGTAAAAAAATTATTTAAAATTCTTTACTCTATATTTATTACAAAATGAACATTTTAACAAAACAAACAACAACAAACATTATTTATTACAAAGGAACATTTTCATTTTACAAAATGAACATTAACATTTTATCAAATGTTACTTTTTGTAAAACGTTTCTTATGAAGATACTTTTATAATAAATAATACAAATTTTAACTTGAAATATTCTTTGACACAAATGCCATCTCTAAAAAAATGGAGAATGCAACAAAGAAAAAGAAAATTTAACACATTCAGTGACCACAAAAGCTTTTTATTTATGGCTCCTCAAATGATCACCACCTGCAATAAGAATTTCGATCTCCAGTTGGAGATCAGGAAATTCTTCTTTACCCATGTGTATTTTTAAAGTATCAGTGGTACTTTGGTTTTGTTTTTCTGCCTCACAGAGAGTTCATTTCTTTTCCCACTATATAGTCTGCTAAAAAACTCCTCTAATATGCGATAGTTAACAATTGAAATCCGTAAATAAGACGCTTAAAAACCTGTGGCTAGAAGTGAAAAATGATATAAATGAAACTAGAAACACTTTTCATTGTCCGTGTGGGTCCAAGTTAGAATAGCCCCATTGTAGCCCGTGCATGTAGTAAAAGGTGGCAATGATACCCAGTGCCCAGGGGTATAACGTGGGATAGAGCCATACTTCTCCCTTTGGGTACCCCATGTTTTTGTGTCCGCAAGGACAAAAAAGAAAGCTGCATTTTTACCTTTTATCATGACTCGTTGATTTAAAAACACAGGTTCGTGGACTTTGGTCTAGATGGCTGTCGACCAAGTGGGATAAGAAACAACACAAGTTCTCAGCTTGATAATTATTTTCCCTTCAGGTTCGATGGCGATTTTGACAATGAATATAAAAAGCATCTCGCATTGATAATCGGACTACATTCCCATCGACCCATTGACGATCATATCGGTAAAAACAAAGAGTGCGAGATTCCTTGTTGGGTGAAATTTTCTCGATTACCAATAGATCAACACGATCATTTAAGCCCAGAAGGGGTGCTGCTGGTTATATTCGTGCTACGTTTTCAGTCTGAAATAGCGCCATTATCTATAAGCTGATATCATTTCGGACGCTTTGTTCATATTTTTAAAAATATAAACTGCATGCTTTTAAAGCTATCCTCTCTTAATTTCATTTTCTTCTTTTAAATAAGAGAATGCACAGTGACGAACACTAACACTCGAAACAGAGTTACAACACAAGCATTCAATTCATTTATGCTAGTTATTCCCAAAAATGCCGATAACCCTTAGTAAGCTCTTGCAGCTTCTTGAAGCAAAAAAGATTCTTCAAAGCGCTTGAAGTTTATTTAAAAGCTTTTCAAGTTGCGGTTTTTTGCGAGTTCTTGATTTCTCAAAAATTTTCTAGTAATTTTTTAAAGGCATAATTATTGAAAATATTTCAATTAAATAAATGAAAAATCAATCCCTTTTACAACGAAGTAAATTATAAATATTTACATTTCAAAACTCATATGATGGCAAGTGCTGATTGCAAGGGATTTTATTAATATAAAATTACTGGAAGAGAAGAAAGAAAAAATCATAGAAGTACACCAATATAGAATAGAAGAAAGATCATAGAAGAAAAAGAAGAGAAGAAATATCTTATCATATCCAAGTAATGATTTTTTATTGTTATTAAGAAAACAAAATTATCATTGGTCTATTATAAAAAATTTCTACTAGTATTAAATACAATTTAATATACAACTTTAAATTTTACAATTTCTACTAATATTTTCCCTCTTATCATTGGAGGAACTTATACTTTTACAAAATCCTTGAACAAATCTGGAAAATGTAGAGATATAATTTATATCACTGTTTAAATATATCTCAAGATACTGTGAATGCTGATTGAGACCGAATTGCGGCTCAAGGTGACACGAGCAGCTGGCGGCTGAAGTTCAAATCCATTGACGGCGTACGTTGTGGTCATTGCTTTTAGAATCGAAGACTCGATGGCTGTTCGTATAAGTGGAGCACAAAAAGCCCGATGATGTTCAACAAAAAAAAAAATACTGGCTGAACTATATATATAAACACACAATTTTTTTTGATTGGTGTAAATTTAAAAATTGTATTTTTATTTAATATAATTGTAAAATGATGAAAAGATATTTTCAATTTCTGGATAGTTCAACAGTTTAAAAACTCTTCATTGGCCGTGACATTCGACTCGAGGACTCAAAATCAACTCAATATATATGTGTATGTATAAAATTTCTTTTATATTTAATGAAAAATAAATAAATAAATAATTTAATGAATGATATTAAATTAATTCAATAAGTGTTTTTAGTATTCGGTTCTATATTTCTATAATTAAAAGAGAAGAAGAAGAGACAAATCAAATAACTTTTGTATGTAGATTTTTTTTATATATATCAAGCCTAAAATTTGTGCACACAAATATGTGTTGTTTCAAACGACATCTTTGGTGTTTTAATATATTATTTGGCTTAACAATTACATTTAATTTATTTAATGCTATACGAAAATGTAACATATTTTTGGTGATAAATATCGTACAGATAAAAAAATATCCGTAGATAGGAGTGCTGTATTTAGGCAACCATATTATCTGATAGTCTATTTTGCAAAAACATTACATATAGTGTTTTCAGCTCTTAAATTTTATTTTTCACTTTTATTTTCTTTTATATATATATATATATTTTTGAAACTTTAGCTGGATAAAACATTGTTTGTTTTATCCAGCCCTGTAGCCCTGTTTTTAATTTTTTTAACAAAATCTGAAAATCGTGTACAAAAAATTACCAAAAATAAAGAAAAGATACAAAAAGTAATGGTAAAATATTTGGTATTTATAAATGGTAAAATAATTGAAAACTTGGCACAAAAAAATGAGACTCAATTATCTCACATAAGCGCTTTTAATATATCCTTTAAAACCGTTGAATAATATATCTTGCAAATTTGCTGTCAATATCTTTATACTTTTCCTTATTTGAAATTATATATTAAATTAATTTAGATAAAAAATAATTAGTTTCATTTCAACAGATTGAGTGAAAAGAGATTTACAGGGTAGAAGCTATTATTAATATAAATTTGTATTATATATGTAAATTTTTTTCTATAAATTTAATCAATCTTTTTTTATAGTATAAAATCAAATATATTGAGATCAATTAAATAGTCAATTATAATAGGATATTATATTATCGTTTTCAGTTAAAAAATTGCCATTAAAATTTAGATAATTTTTCCACAGGATAAAAACGAAAACACATATAAAATTAACTATTTAATGAAATCAATGAATATTCATATAATTTGCCTGACGGAAATTTTCTTGCAATAACACATTTAAAATTGATCAATAATTAAAATACTTTTTCTATAAAATAAATTATTGAAATATCATTAAAATACAGGATAATATAAATCAAAATTTTTTATAATTTAAATTTATAATATTAATTAAATTTTAAAAATTAATTTAATAATATAATAATATTTAATTATAATAACATTATATTTTATATTGTATTTAATATATAAATTTTTATATATTATATTTAAGTAATGTATTAATTTAATAATATTTATATTTAATGTTTTAATTAAATTTTTAATTCATAATTTTAAATTTTATAAATATTTAAAAATGTTATTATGTTTCGTAATAATAATAATGATGGAAGAGAACTTAAAAATTGTCACTAATTAGAAAATAAAATTTGTAAAGAAGGTGATTAGATATCATTTATTCTGTGAACTGTACAATAGAACTTTAATCCTAAAATTATGTGTGTCATACAAATACACAAAGAAAAAGAAAACAAAAACTGTCCTTTATTAAAACTCAATCTATTATGAAAATTTAGCAGGTGTCAAATTGTCTTTTACACATTCCGTGCTATCCACAGGTCCAGCTTCACAAAGGCATATTGTTTTTATCATCACATGTGGACTAATCTTTCCACATGTGATATAAGAAATTAATCACCTTGTCCTTTTTTTTAGATAAACCGTCACTTTATTCCACAGCTCAAAGCAGACGATATTGCTCAACTGTTGCCACTAAAGGAAACCAAAAATTAAATAAATAAAAATCCGCAGTCAAATGACAAGAGAAAAATAAATAATGTGGTGAATAAAAAATAAAATAGGAACGAAAAAATAAAAAAGTGTTTTTGAATTCTAACCATGAAAGCGTGGGCCCTTGCGTTGGCGTTGTATAGAGGCGTAATCTAGGTACACGGAACCCGTTCTAAGTGCTTCGAAGCGGAGGTTTATTTGGGGGAATTAGTTAAATATATCATTTTTGTTCTAATGATCTAAGAGATAATTTCCACCTTTTGACTTGCATGGTTGGATAAATATTTAAATTGAGGTTAAGTTTGTCTAACAAGATAATTCTCCTATTAAGAGAGTGGCAAAAGTTTTTTTTTTTTTTTTAAGTATTATGTATTGTTTTAGAAGACTTATTTCAAATAGAAAAACATGATTTTTTTTTTTCCAAAAGTGATAGCGTGATATATTTATTCTGTAATTCTCAGTGAAATATTTTAAGCAAATTGTTTTAGAATTCTTTTTTTGTTTATATTTTGAAAAAAAAAAAAACATGTGGCAGTAAAAAAGAATATTTTGATAAATAAAATTTTATTCTTAATTTTATAATTTAGAAATATTAATTTAAATGTTATGAATAGTTAATTAGTAACCTCATTTAGAAATTATGCACAAGAATAATTAGTTTTTTACTATCAATAATTGTAATGGTTTGTAAAATTGCAGAAAAATTTATACTTGATAGAATTATAAAAAGATGATTCGTAAAATTTCTCATTCAATTGATTTTTTTCTAAACTTAACATGCATTTTGTGATTCAAAAATTTATGCAAAAATTTCATGCAAAATTTATTTTAAATGTTTTTGTTTTAGTTAAATTTTTTCATCAATTTTTAAAGATTTCCTTCGTCATTCTTGATCGATATTGTTCTCTGTTATAATCAGAATTAAGTATTGCAACCATGCTTCTTCCAAAGCAGTGGCAAGAGCACCCCCTTCTGTGTTCAGGAGAAATGGTCAATAGGCCTCGAGCCTCTCACCTGAGAGGAAGTACAGAGCAACCACGTACTATTGTTGAGAAATATTTAGTTTACGGTCTCTCACCTCGAAAGGAACTATATTTAGCGCACCCTGTTCGTACCTAAGTATCGGGTTTTCAGTTTAGAAGTGGAATCCTTCTGCGAAACTATATAAGTATATGTGATAAATATTGTATTGTATGCTTGTGGTGTTTGTGCTTATGTAAATAATTATGTGTATTCTGTGCATCAAGTATCTCAACCCAACCACACCCAGATACAATCCAGTTGCCAAACCTGCACACTACAGTATTGAATTTTTCCTGAACTTATTTATAAGCATCTTATATTCAAACAAGCAAACAACTGTTGCTTTCAAATCCCAGGCAATTCGCCCCAAGATTATTCACCGCCAAAGTGATTGATTTATACCAGATTCAGTGTCAATCACACGCGGAGGACTTGCTACTGAAATGTACAGCCGAAATTTGGATGAAGTTCTCAAAAGACAGCGTCTAGGTTTACTACTGTGTCCAAAAGTAAGACCAGTTTTCAATTTAAATTTCCCCGGCATATAGTATTTTTTTTTTCTTTTTTTTTTGGCACTGTCCTTGACATCTGTGTGAAAGTGGACATCAAAATATTCATTAGTGCTTGAATTACGCTTGGTTTTGTGAGATACTAAACCTGATTCCGGCAATTCTGCCCCCTCCCCCTCTCAGAAAGAAGGAGAGAAATCTGTTGTGATGGAGCATCTTTAGGTAGAATTCTGACTTGGCTCCGCGACACTGACTTTTACAGGGTAGTATTGTCAGCTCTACGCCCAACAGTCACATTAGACTAGGACCTACTGCTTAAAGTGGATTCTGAACCACTACAACCATCCATGGCACCGCCGGAACACGAACCCTGTGGCACCGAGCGCTAGTCACTCGACCATCAGGCCTCTTTTATACTAGTACTCATAACAATATACACTGAAGTGACAAAAGTCATGGGATACCTCTTAATATCGTGTCGGCCCTCCTTTTTCGCCCGGCGAAGTGCAGCAACTCGACGTGGCATGGACTCAACAAGTAGTTGGAAGTCTTCTGCAGGAATATTGAGCCATGCTGTCTCGATAGACGTCCATAATTCTGAAAGCGTTGATGGTGCAGGGTTTTGGGCACGAACAGACCTCTCGATGATGTCCATAAATGCTCGATGGGATTCATCGGGCGATCTAGGTGGCCATATCATTCGTTGGAATTGTCCAGAATGTTCTTCAAACCAATCGCGAACAGTTGTGGCCCGGTGACATGGCGCTTAAAAATCCCATCTTTGTTTGGGTATGAAGTCCATGAATGGCTGCAAGTAATCTCCAAGTAGCTGAACATAAGCATTTCCAGTCAATGTTCGGTCCAGAGGACCAAGTCCATGCCATGAAAAACAGCCCACACCATTACGGAGCCACCAGCTTGAACAGTGCCTTGCTCAGTTTGGTTCCACGCCCACCATCAGCTCTTACCAACTGAAATCGTGACTCATTAGACTAGGACCGTACTGCGAGGAGTCGCTGCAAGCGATGTCGTTCTGAAGTAAGGCACTGGGTCCGGTCTTTCTAGCCCAAGAAAGCCAAACCAGTTCTAACAGACAAGTCCTTGTACATCCATGGCACCGCCTGTTAGAATTTACGACGAACGTCGCCCCTGTGGCACCGATGCCTGCTAGTCACTCTTGACCATCAGGCCTCTTTTATGACCCACTAGCTAATTCCACATTCAAAGTCTGTTAATATTGCTATATTTGAATAACTAACTTACCGCGCATTTATACCTGTAGCGATGTAATCTGAAAATTTGCATATTATTCAGTGTACATATCTCTAAGTAATAAGATAGCTATTTCTTATGTATTATATTATTACACATATTCCACTTCTTATATATTATATGATACGATTTTTTATTAATTCGAACATAATAACTGCGTCAGGAGTAGATATAATAAAAAGTATTAGCAAATCTTTAAACAATTTTGAAGCTATAGAATTTGACTTAAAAAATTCTTGCCTAATTTCTCACCCAATTCTAGTCATAATATAAGATGATTTACACGTGATTACGACATATTTAACGTCTAATTATAAAAATAGGCATTATACAAAATACATTGAATAATAAATAATAATTAACTTTCATTACACAATATTAAAAAGAAAACTATAATACAGAAATCCTTAATTTTAGAATTTTGAGTATAATTGCTTGTCGTTTATCAGCAATATATCCACCATTTGACTACTATTTTTAGTAGCCAAATGGTGAATATAATGCTGATTAATAATGAAATTATTAAATAGAGCCAAATTATCGTATTTTAATGTGTTGCTTATCTTTTGAATCTTATGTTTCAGTGTTTTGAAAACATAGCATTAACAAAATTTTTAGAAAAAAAAATGGTAACGGTTTTGCCCAAAAAAATATACCGCTTTTGTTCCATTAACACAAACCCCAAATAAACCGCAAAAGATATCCACAAAAGTCTTTTTTACAATTTTCCTTAGCAAAGCACGTGACTAAAAACGAACGTTTTTATCAGAAACAACAAATATGGCTTTAAATCTATCGAACTATCAACGTCCCCCGATCCGTTGGAACATTTTGCCATCCACGCATATGTCACCACATCAAAAGCCCAGCGAAATATTTCCCAATAAACGAGAAATATTTCCGACAACATTCACACCCACGCTTTATCAGTGAAAAAAAAAAAAAGAAAAGAACGCTCCCAGTGAGCAATCCTCACCGGTTTTTGCTGAAAACAGACCAGAAAATGCCTAGCAGTCTCAGAGAAAAATGAAAATGAAAACGTTTTTTTTTATTCCTTCCTTCCTCGTGTGTGACGTCAAAGCTCGATGGTTCGTTTTTTGGAAGTTTGACCCAACTGGTAAATATTCCTTCCTGTGCCCTTATCGGGAAGCAGACCAGACTGTCGATTGTGGAACTGGTGAATCAGAAAACGCCTCGCGATCGAATTTTGAAACTTTTTTACTTGTTTAAATAAGAAATGTTACAGAAAAAAATGAAATGAATTAATTATAAAAGTAGAAAGAGTAGGATTGTGAATTGTATAAAATTAAACATGTTAACTTTAAAAGAAATGTATCGCCAATTGGCACGTATTTGAAGTTTAGTTATCACGCCAATTATGGAAATCATTACAATATTAATTATAGTTATTACGCCAATTATATCAAGTATAGCAGTTTAGTTATTACCCCATTATAGCAAGTATAGAAGTTTAGTTATTACACCAATTATAGCAAATATAGAAGTTTAACTGCCTAGTATTAAAAGTTTAGTTATTACAATTATTAGTTATTACGCCAATAAATTATTACTTTAGCCATTATTTAGAAATGTATCGCCAACTGACTAAAAAATTTGAAGTTTAGTTATTTCGCCAATTATAGAAATGATTATAATATTAATTATAGATATTATGTCAATTATAGCAAGTATAGAAAGTTTAGAAATTATGCCAATTATAGAAATGATTATAATATTAATTATAGTTACTACGCCAATTATAGCAAGTATAGAAGTTGAGTTATTCCGCCAATAAATTATTAGTTTAGCCATTATTTAGAAATGTATCGCCAATTGCATAGTATTTGAAATGTGATTTAGTTTTTTATTAATAAATACAGATGAAAATAAAAACGTTATAAGTGTGTAGATGAAATAGTATTTTTAGTAAAAAAAAAAAGTTATGAATTGTTTTCAAATTGTGATAATATATTTTATTAAAAAAATTTCTGTTTTAGTTTGAGAATTGATTAAGGTTTTCAAATTGGAAAAAACGACCTTCAATAAGGCGTCATAGTTCCTAGAGGTAAGAAGAATTAAGAACCTTAAAGTTCTTTAGGGAATATAAACGTAAATAATTTTGAATTTTAAAATATCCAATGATCGTTTTTTTGATCGGTAAATAATTAGCTACTATTTCAAATAAGACACGTTCAAGATCCTAATTTCTATGACAACAACATTTTTTTTTTTTAATTTGGTTTTACTCTTAAATTTCAAATTAAGAACAAATGTTTTCTAATAACACAGAGTTAATTATTCATCCTATATTATATATCAACAAGTAGAAAAATAAACCCTTAAACCAGGCAACTTAATTTGTTTATTGTATGGCATTTAAAAGTTAAATTGATTTTCAGAAAGAAATTAAATCTTTCCACTATTATGCATTAATTGCATCTAGTACTGGTTTATGATTTTATTTTATATATTAAATTCTGAATAGTCTGAAGTTTTAAAGAAACTCAACTGTTTAAATAGATATAAGCAGTTGAGAACTCGAACTAAAACGACACGTATAACATCAAAGCTATTAAGCTATTATGATATTTAATGCTGAATAAAATTGGGAAGGACGCAACTCAATTTTTCAATTATTAAAAGGGGGCGTATATGTAAAAAATTTGAAAATCATTGTCATAATTAATGCATTAGTTGGTCTATTGACTCTCGCCCGAAGAGGAAGTATATTTCATGCGTCCTGCGCATAGTTAACTCGAGTTTTCGTCTTAGAAGTGGAATCCTTCCACGAATCTATAATTATATGTCTTTAAACGTGTTAAATGCTCAGAATAGTATGTATCTAATTGTATGTGTGTGGTGTTTGTGCATGTGTAAATAAAGTTGTGGTGTCCAACCTGTGCCTCAAGTGTCCCAACCCTACCACACCCAGTTACAATCTGTTTGCCCAACCTGCACACTACATCGCTAATATACGTTGACAAGGTTTCTGCATCTAGCCTAGCACGCTGTTGTCAAAAGATAACGGCAATGAATTAGAAAAGGCTGCAAGTTTTCTAGTTTGGCAATGGCAATGTAATTCAATAGAAAACATTGAATAAAATATTTTTCTAAGACCTAAATCTTCTTTTTTTTTTATCAAACTAAATCTAGATTTTCTTCCTTGTTTAATTTTTTCACTAAAATTTGAAAATCTTTTTAACACATTAATAATAATATATAAGCAAGACGCAAAAAAGGCATTAATTAAAAGGCATTAATCGCATCCTTAATTTAACTGATTGTGATTTGATTATAATTTTTAACTATTTCGTATGAATCATCTGTCTAAACATTGCATTGTATAGCATAGATAAATGCGATGTTTAGCTTTACTATGACCTTTGCTTCATATGAGCTACTTTTACGACCAGTATCTGACTTATGAAATGAATTTTTATATCAGAGAATTATCTGTAATTCTCAGAATCATGTTGCGGATTTTTAAGGTCAATACGTGATTTTGTGCCTACGTTTGGAATAAATTTTTATTAGAGATAAAAGAGATTCATGAATTCAATGCGAAAATTTTAAGAATTTAAAATATGTTTTTAAAAAATTAATAAAATGTTAAATTAACACAAAATATTTTATGCAGAATATAGTAGTTGTTATTATGAATTGTTTTGTATAATTCCAAATTTAAATTTTGAAACCTATTTATTTATTGTAATAATATTTTTAATTAAACAAAAATTGACGCACCGAAATAAGAAAGGACGCTAATTTATTGCAATTTATTAAATGCAACGTTAAAAAAAAAAAAATGATAATTGATAAAAAATTATGATTTATAAAAATTATTACTGTCGCAAAAATTACAGCATCAATACAAAAAAAAAATGATTATTTTAACAAAATTTGTTCCAAAATATTATACGTAATTAATTAATTACGTATTATAAAACGGGACCTGTTGGCCGAGTGACACTCAATACTACAGGTTTCGAGTTCGAGTCCCGACGGTACCATGGATATTTGTAGTGGTTCGGAATCCACTTTAAACTGGGTCTAATATGTCCATCTGCCGTAGGGGCTGGTAACCCTACCCCGTAAAAGCTAACAACCCGTAAAAGGAAATCTGAAGGGGCTGTTAACCTGATGCTGATGATGAGCTATACCAAATATTCTATAAGAAATTTGGGTTTTTTTTTTTTTTTTTTTTAATATTTGCCCAAAGAAATAAAAGTTGTTATACCTAAACAAAAAAAAACGGATTATTTTTTTTAAAAAGTTTGCTAAAAAAGAAACAAATTCTGTAGCATTGAAACAAAATTTAAAAATGAATTAGTAAAAAAATTAGTGAAAAAAGTGTTCCATCAAAACAAGAAAATGAAGTTTTCTTTTTAATTTGTTAAATGAAGCAAACATTTAAACATAAACAAGAAATAATAATTTTTTTTTTAATTTGTTAAATAAACCAAAATTTATAGCAAAAAGTAAAAAAAGTTTTTTTTTTTTTTAAATTATGAAATGAAACAAAAGTTTTATAACAGCAAAATATTATTCTTAAAAATTTTTTAAAATGCAATAACATAAAATTTAATCTTAAGTAATTTTGTAACATATTTGTGGCTTCTCAATATGCAAATATTGATAACATTTTAATCACGTGAGTTTTATCCTTAAAATATTCAAAGTCTGTTAACATGTAAATATTTAACTTATCTCTTATATATGTATTAATCATCTTTTGATATATTTCAGCTGATAACAAATCACGTGACTATATCTGGATGCTTTGAATTAGCTTGAATTTTGTCTTTCTTTCGAATTTCCTAGATTTGTCCCGTTCATAAGATTTTTAATTTCGTTTAAAATAATTACATTTATGCTTATAAACTGTTTGATGTATACAAATTGTTTCTACATTGATATGTTTAAAATGTTTCCTTTCGGTTTAAGACTGTTTCAATTTCTATGAAACTGTAATGAAATTGAAATGCTTCGTATGAATCATTTTATTGGTCTTGCAACAAATTCGTTTAAATCTGATATTCATATCAGTATTTCTAAATTATTTTCCAGAATTTGTTAAATATGGTTTCAAGATTCTTGATGAAAATTCTAATAAATTACTTTATCAGGGAATAATAAGAGTATAATATAGTACAGTATAAGAGTATAATATATATAATATATGGTATTATTACGAATAAGAGTCTAATTAAACTAACAATTTGTATGCATATTTGTTTACTTAAAAATTGCTGATAAATCAAATCTGATCTTAATAACAAAAAAATATATATTTTTGGATGGAATTTAATTTTTTTTTCAATCATGATTAAAAATAAGGGAAAAGGATATTAAATTATAATATTTATAACTCGACACTGCGGACTCGGGCAACGTGCACCGCAGGTGAGCATTAGGGCAGAGGTTCAATAATCAATAAATAGGCGGAATTTTAAGTATTGTTTCAAAAACGAGGAAACTGGATGGCGTTTGGGATGCCCAGCATCTTGCCTCGTTAGTCGGATTATCTGGTGAGAGTTTTCGGGTTTTCTCCGACATGATACCCAAATGCCTGGATAGTTCCACATAAAAGACATTGCTCTTCTTCTCATCGACTACGGGTGCTCCATCACAACAAAAGCTGCGCCCTTTCCCTCCTTCCATGAAAACACAATGGTTCTTGGACTTGGTCTAGATGTTGCTGACTATCAAGTGGGATAAAAAACAACATAATGTTGTTTTTTTATGTAATATCTATCAAATTGGTATTGTACATTCACATGCTATCACTAGGCCACATGTTTGGTGTGATTGGATATTTAATTTCAAATATACAAATCTAATTCTTGGAAACTTAATTAAATATTGGATAAGGAACTGTAAGTAAAACAAATGTTACAATTTCTTCATAGCACATTTCAAAATTTTATAAGGTTTTTATAGAAACACCATAATAAATTTTGCTGATAAGATTGAAATGTTCATGTCAATTTGTCTTTTCAGCATTTTGTTCCAAAGTTATAAAATAAAATTATTAAATTTGTTATGTCTTGTTTATATTTTCAATGTTCATTAAATTGTTTGACATTATTATTTTATTGCATTTAAATGTGACAACGTATGAAATGTGATTTTAAAACTATTTATTAATTTTATGTTTATTAAACGAACACGTAATTATTTTTTCTGTACTGTTCTTCGTGTATTACAACTATTAGTTAAAAAAAAAAAAAAAAAACTTTTAATTTATGTTAGTGCTGAAAAAACATGAAAATATTTAATAACCCAAGAAAGGATTATGAAGCAGGTGAATAAAAAGTTTTTTCAAAATACTGCACAAAATGGGGATTAAAGATACCATAATAATTTTCACGTATACAATTAAAATTTAAGTTGAAATACTGAATGTAAACACATAGGGAAATTTTAACCACATTTTCATAAATTTATTTGTGTACAGGATACAATAATAGAATGTGAATTTTTAAATCAAATGAAATTTTTGCTATTAATCAAATGAATACCCTATTATTGTAAATCAATTTAGCAGTAATTGACAATAAATTGAAGAAATAAAAATATTATTAAAATATTTTAATTACAGGATAATAAATTGGCAGTAAAATAATATAAATCTGACGAGAATGATAATTTTACAATTCCAAAATATTTGTTGTTATTCCTTATCCCACTTGGTAGACAGCAACATCTAGACGCAATCCAAGAACCCGTGTGGTCTCATGCAAGGAGATAAACGGGGTGGGGTAGCTTCTGTTGTGATGGAGAATAAAATAGAATTCTGACTTGGTAGGTAGAATTCTTCGCAGGTCCAGAATTCTGACTTGGCTCCGAGACGCTGACTTTTTTACGGGATGGGGTTGTTAGCCCTATGCTACTCTACAGTCATATTAGACCGGACCCTACGACTTAAAGTGGATACTATTACTACTATATGTCAGCACATCACTGTGCCTAGAGCTGAGTTGCCCCTTTATAGTTTGGGAATGATGTGGGTGAGAAGAAGTCTGATTGGGCTCTGTGGCGCTCTACGGTCATATGGACCTATTGTTTAAAGTGAATTCCGAACCACTACAAACATACTTGGTACCGCCGGGTCCCTAAACTTGTGGCACAGAGCGCCAGTCACTCACCATCAGGCCCTTCCAAGATATTTGAATTGATTGAGGCTCTCATATTTCTATTAAAAAGCATGATCTTACGTAAAACAGAAATTTATTTTAAATATTTATGAAATTTATTATGAAATAATATTTTAACATTTATTTACATTTTTTATTTCCTCTTTTTTTTAATTTTATATAAAAATAACTATAACATCAGTTCCAGAAAAATGTTTCAAAAAAAAAATAAGCATGTGGCTACTGATATTATTTTTTGTGCTGCACAATTCCAAACAAACGCTGTCTCAAACGAGAACCGAGTAGCCTACGCTTCGAAAACACGATGATTTACATTTTTTTTTTTCACGCGAGAAGTTGCGTCACGTGACGTGTCGCGTCCAATGACGTCGGACGTCCCAACCACATGTTGATCCTCATCCCTCCCGTTTCCACAGCAGTCAGCACTTGCAACAGCCGAGATGAAGATTACGGTGAGTAGAGGCTCGTTTACTTTTGCAGACGATTTTTAGTTTCGATTTCGCTATCTGGCAATAAGTTGCATTTTCAAATATGACAAGCTGTGTGTTTGGTTTTTAGTTAATGATAGCTTCTATAGTTTTCTATGATTAAAATTAATCATTGTAAATTTAAAAAAATTAATTAATCATAATAATTTTAAAATTAATCATAGAAAATGGAAGAAATGTTTATTTAATGGAATCTGAGACATTATTAAAAAAATATTTGTTTTCAATCAATTTTTTATAAAGATATCATTTATTATTTATAAATAACTAATTATATTATTTACATACAAAAAAAAAAATATTACATATCTTAATAAAAATAAATATTCCATTTGTTTATTTCCTCATAAAAAAATTTGTTTTATCAAATTAGAAACTAAAATGAACTTGTTAAATATTTTAAACAATATTTCCAAAACTAGTAAAATAAGCTTTTGTTATTTATAAATAACTAATTAAATTATTTATAAATTCAAAAAAATATTACATATCTTAATAAAAATAAATATTTTATTTGTTTATTCCTAGTGAAAAAAAAATGTTCTTTTATTAGATTATAACCTAAATAAATCTGTTAAAAATATTAACCAATATTTTAAAAAATTATATTTTTACATTTTTATTGAGCGAAATACAGAATCCATATTTATATATATATTTATACCGATATGCTAATAAGGGATATTAAAATGAATTAGCAATTGATATCAGTTTTAAATTTAAATTGAATATGTAAATTGTGTTTTGGTTGTTATATGCTGACAATATTATTTTTGCAATTAAGATGGTCAATTACGATAGAAATTATTTGTTAAAAATAAAATTTTTTATCATCTTTTAATTAAACTTAAAGGGAATTGATGAGAAAATTAATTGAATACTTTTTTATTTTAATTAATTCTTCTATTATAATATCAATTCCAAATATTTTTTATAATTATTGAATCATCTACGAAATTTGACAGATGATTTGCTTTTAATTGATGATGATGATTTTTTTTTAATTGAAATAATTTATTTTTTATTCATAAAGAAATCGAAAAATAATATAAAAATTGTCGTCTATAAAATAAGCCATTTGCTTCATAATAAAGAGAAAATAAGTAATATTGCATAGTTATATTTTTCATCGAGCAACATTCGTTTTATTTATTTCTTTATTTATTATTTTTCAGGAAAAATAAAATTTTCGTAAAAATATTACAAAAAAAAACCCCAGTATTTCCTAGTAGTTGTTTTGATCTAGAATTGCAAAACAGTCGTATTTAAATAGTGACGAAATCAATTTATGAAACTATTATATTTGTTTTTATGTTTTATATAAATAAGGATTTTGCAGTTAAATTATTGTAGATTTTATAGTTATTATATGTGTAGTTAAAAAGTAGATCATTTTTTAAAATTGTTCTTATCAAAAGATAAGAAATATAATAACATTAATAAATTATAATAACAATTAATGATATTTATTATAATTTAATAACGATTACAATTAACGATAATTATAATAACATTAATAAATTTTCACGTCCTTTTTATTGCTTTTCGTTATAATTAAGATTCGTAAATTTATTTTCACAATATACTATAAAAAAATATTTAGTTTTATATTTTCATTTTTAAATTTCCTGCTTGAAAAGTACTAGCCATCATCATCAGTGGCGCAACAGCCTTATTATGAACAAAAGCCGTCTGCCTGTTGGCAGATTTCGAAAAAGAGATGTTTATTTTTCTTTTTACGCGGTAGGGTTGTCAATCCTATGCCCAACAGTCATATTAGACCGGGACCTATGATTTAAAGTGGATTCCGAACCACTACAAACATCCATGGCAGCGCCAGGACTCGAACCCGAAACCTATGGCACCGAGCGCCAGGCACTCGGCCATCAGGCTCCTGAAAGTACTAATTTTGAAAAATACTAGTATAATGAAAAGTACACTTTAATTTTTTAAGCATTGATTAGATTGTTTACATTGTTCTAAGACATTTTTCTAAACACTGATAAAATATGAATATCGAAAAAAAAAAAAAAAACAACAACTATTAGGTAATTACTGTTATATGTGCGGTTAAAAAAAAACAGCTCATCAAAGAAAAAAAAATTTTACTCTTTGCTTGTTGATCTAGCAATTTTCTAGGGCGGGAATATCAACGTTTATCAATTTATCTTCTTAATATTAATACACGAATTACATTATAAATGTGTTTTTTTTGTTTTTTGTTTTTGCAACAGCAATTCGTTAAAAAAAAAAATGTCTGTTATTAAACAACTCAGCTGAATATCTTCACGACTTTGACCTACAAATCTGGGCGGAATATTTAAAGGTTTCATTTACAATATGATTTTAGATTTCACCATCTTCTTTCACTTCTTTAATGCTACCGTTTTTCTTTGCTGTTTTTTTAACGAGGTCTTCAAAACACCCAGAAAAATCTTTTTAGTATGTATTGAATACAATACAATATTTTAAAATTTATTTCGTTTGAGAATTTAATTACACTAAATTAAAAACTGAATAATTTTTTTATTCAAATCTGCTATGTAAAAAATATTCGGGTTGAAGTTCAGTAAAAAATAAATTAATTTAGGGTATATTTTATTAGTTGAAATATGTTTAAATATAAAAGTAAATAAATAAGAACTTAATATAATTTTATGATATATTTCAGCATTATTAATTAATATAAAGATAACTTCTAATTTAGAGCCATACATGTTTACGTCTAATTTATAATTTTCAGTTCTAATGATTTTATTTATAATTTTTCTAACAATATTTAATCATAAGGATCCCGAAGGCCGAGTGGCTAGCGCTCAGGTTTAGGGTCCCGGTGGTGCCATGGATGTTTGTAGTGGTTCGGAATCCACTTTAAACCGTAAGTCCCGGTCTAATAGGATCGTAGAGCGTTGTGGGAAATGTTACTCGCGTCTGTAGCATATCTTCAAGCTACACGTACCTCCTGGGTAGTGCTAAATGAGTAACAAAGGTGCCTCCCTTGCTTATAGCATAAAGATTAACTGTTTGTATTGCCAGCTGCATTAGAACAAAATAATGTGTTTATGTTTAATCTATAATTTACAATTCTAATGATTAATTTATAATTTATCTATAATTAAATATAATTTTGATAAATCTGGCAATATCTATAATTTGCCAACACAAAAGAATTTATAATTTGCAGTGCTATTTTATTGTTTTATGTCTTAATATACACTAAATTAAAAAATGAATTGATTTAATTTACTAAAACATTTATAATATACGTAAAAAAAGATTCGTTTGTGTACCTCAAAACAAATATTACACATTTTGTGCAATATATAAAAACTAAATAAGACAAAAAACAGGTGTAGTAGTATGATAATAACAGGTGTGTTTATCAAAAATAATTTTACGTAATTCTAAATAAACAAATATGAAACTAATAAAGTAAAATAAGTATTATATTTTATGTCAAAATTTATGACAAATGTGAATTACATACCTTTATGAAAACTTTTCCTAAATCAGTCTTTAGAATTATTAATAAATTACTTGATGCATGCAAAAAATTTACCGTTTGGTTTGTCGCTCTACGGACATTTTTTCGCTCTAATACTAATTAGACCGGGACCTACAGTTTATTGTGGATTCGAACCTGCAGCCTAAAAAATTTTCCATATAGATTATTTAAAAAAAATATGTACCAAATCATATTTAAGATAAAATTTCCAATTTGAAATGTTAACATTCTTTATTTTTTTTTTTTAATAATTATATTTTTTATAATTTTTAATGCATTATATTGAAGATTTTAATAGGTATTATATCTAGTAGATTATTTGATTTGTTTGGATATTCTGCATTCATGCCGAATCATATATTCTGAATAATTGATATATGCTAGCTCTCCACTATATGAATTGGAACGTATAAAAGTGGAACAACTTATAAAAAAAAATCTGCTTAATCAGAGCAAGTTTTTTTTGCCCCTTCCGATGTAGTGTCTAAATAGAACGTATCCTTTTTATATATGACCTTGCTTTTTTGATGCGAATCATTATCTTAATGTCATTTATCCAAAATAGTAGAAGCAGCATTAATATCATTGGGGATTGTTTTCGTTTTCCAATTAGAAACCTCGAACCAGAAAATTATAATCATAGTAAATATTTATCTCTCATAATTTGTTCTTATCATTAAAATATATGCAAATCGATGTAAAGTAAACCTAAAACAATTGGAAGTAAAACGCACGTCTCTTTTTTAACTTATAGTGAATGTTTTTACACCAAGTTATTCATAAGATTGGTATGTGTTATCTGGAAATATTTTTGTTGTTGTTTACAGAATTCTGATGACTTACAAGATAAAAAATTTTTTATTTGTGACAAACTACACATTTCTCTCATGAATAAATGTTAAAACGATAGTAATATTTTTATTTAAAGACTTAAAAAATCTAATTTAGTAAAACTGTCAAAAAACTATTTTTATGCCAAAGTGAAATTGTGTATTTTAGTTCCATAATTGAATTTTTATTTTTAAAATTGCAACCAATAATTACTCAACTACATAACAAAAATTAAAATTCAAAACTTGGTTTTTATTTAAAGATAAGCATTATAGTAATATTTTAATTTAAAGACTTAAAAATCTAATTTAGCAAATTCGCCAAAAACTGTTTTTACGCCAAATTAAATTGTGTATTTTGATTCCATTATTGCAATTTTTTAAAATTACAACCAATAATTACTCAACTACATAAAATTAATTTAAAATTTGATTTATATTCAAGAAAATATTTTAGTACTATTTTAATTTAAAAACTTAAAATCTAATTTGGTAAAATTCGCCAAAAAGTATTTTTTACGCCAAGTGAAATTGTGCATTTTTAATTTCATTATTACAATTTTTTTAAATTACAGCCAATAATTACTCAATTATATAAAAGGAAACTAAAATTCAAAATTTGGTTTTTATTTAAGAAAGCATTATTAAAAAGATTAAAATATTAATATTATTATTATTGAAATTATTTTAAGAAAAATATTATTTAATAATACTTAATTTATAAATAAATAATAATAAATTATGTTTCTCAGTGTACTTTTGTTACCTATTTGGTAGTATGTGAGATTCTGTTTCATTAGAAATATTTGAGAATTTAATTCTTTCTCTTTATTGCTGTTGACTATGCTAATATTTCAACAGAAGTAGAAAACTTCCTTCTTTACAAAATGTGTATTACATGCCTTATTTAGTCATAGGGAAGTTGAACATAAATTTTAAGTTAGCTTAACCTATAAAGTAAGTCAACTTCAAAAGAGTTATTATTTCACCTGGTCTGTTAATCTGTATTTAATTTAAATATTGTTGTTGCAAATTATATTCGATTTTCTTTTAAGATTTTCTTTTTTTGAGAATTTTTTATTGCTAATTAAAAAGAAATAATTTTCCAAATTATTCCTTATAGACTATTGTTAATTCCTACCAATTTTGCAATGTGCAAGATTTTTTGTTTAATTAGTAATATTTGAGAATTTAGTTCTTTCTCTTTATTGCTGTTGACTGTACAATATTTCAGCACAGGAAGACAACTTCCTTCTTAACAAAACAAGTATTACATTCCTTATTTAGTCATACTAGTAGTAAGTAACTCCTTACTAGTCATTTTAGTATATAACGTTTGCTTTAACTTGTTTGTTTTGTTTCTAGCTTCATTCTTCAGGGCTTTTTAAATATGAAACTGTCTCAACAATATGATATCAATAATCATTTACGTCAAAAGCAGGACATATTTTTATCACAATGCAAGATATTTATTATTGGCCAATGCGTAACACTACATGATATTTACGCTTCTTTATATTTGGCCTATGAACGTACTAAGGTTGTGGACCAGTTTATTATGAGGATACAATTGCGGTGGGTCACTGTTGTTCCCTCAGATACACCCATAATTTGGAATGAAGCTCAAGCCAGCATCATTCTTTGTGTTTCAAGCCTTTGAAGAAATTTTCTAGTTTACAGATTTAACGCGTATGAACCTTAGGTCTCTGTCTGTACAGCTGCTTCAAGGCGTATGACTGACAACCCACCCGTAAATAAATCATTTCCTGTCTCTAAATCTGCCTGTAGACATACTGCCTTGGCCCACCATGGGGCTGTTGCGCCAATGATGATGAAAAGTATTTTATCCTTATTTTTGTCCCATTGCAATGATATTTAAAAATAAATTCAATCGACACCAGGCTCATCAAAATGTATTAAATAAAGAGCAACGTTAATAACTAGCTTTGATGGGCGGTCCATGCTAATGTCTGGTCGTATGCAGCTAATTCTAAATTTTAAACGCATGCCAGCAAATCACCTCCACTAAATGGTTCATGCGCAATTTTGATATCTATGGAAGGCACCGTAACATTCATGACCCAAACGATTTTCTTAAGGCATCTGTATTAAATTTTTTAACACGCTTGTTGTATCATGAAAATACACACAATCCAGGAGATTGATGCCCGTTTCAATTATAATTTAAAACGTCCGCGCAAAAATTTTTATTTATTTTTTAAATATTTTTCTTTTACTGTTTGTTTTAAAATTCTGTGAGAAGTTAATTTTCATTTTATTTGTAAAAATATGTTCTCGGGCCGGGATTTTCATTTGTTCAAGCTGTATTTAGCCTGTCATATTGGAGATGGAGCCCCCAGGGGCTAAATAGCTCAAAAGGAATACGTCAACCGCATCAATCAACCATACTAAGTTAACTAAAGCGAATTGTTTTCTCAATTCCTACTGCTAGTTCACACTCTCCCTATATATATCTTGTTTCAAAATTTTCAATCGTTAATAAATACTTTTTATTCATCTACTTGAGTTCAAATGCATTTTTAAACTTTGTGGATGACGCGATGATGTTAATACAGTTTTCAAATATTAATTCATTAATTAATTTTTAATATCTTTTTAAATAGAGTTTTTAGCAGTTTGTCAACAAAAATCAACTTAATCAGGTTGAGAATCCGACCGAGGACGGTGTGATTTGCCGATCAGTGAGATGCGAGTGGATTTCACTTTTCACGTGAATGTGTGAAGAAGAACTCGAGTTCATTTCTTGCGAAAAATCAATAATTTTTGATAAATTTTGAAAATTTTGCTTTAGGTAGACGTTTTTTCCAAATGATTTTCGAGAGTTTGTTAGCAGTTGTGACTTAGTGGTTAGATTGAAGGATTTTCTCAAAAAATAAGGTAATTTTATTTTGCCACTTAACTATTGATTCTGTCATATGTTTATACATATTAATATTAATTGTAGTATTTAATAAAAGTAACTAAAATAATTTTTTTGTTGACCTAAGAAATTGACTTTAAATTTGCTATATTACTTGATAATACTTTCAAGGGTTGAAGGAAGCAAAATAAAAGTGATGTCATCTTAACGGTAGAATGGAGTCACATAAAAAACGGGTAAATTCCGGATCGTTGGTGTTGGCTTGCTGAATACCGTTTCACATGAGGCAGACAGGTGAAAGTTCTTGGAATTGCTATGCGAAAAAAAATAAATAGTAAAATATACAGTCTACCAAAAAGGAAGAGTGAATTATTTCTTTTCTACTCTTCTCTCTTTCGTCGTGATCCCAGGAGCCAGAAGGCTTCACAGATGGCCAACTGTGAAACTTAGGTTTCTCAGTGGTATCCTTATCTGCAAACTATTGCCAGTTAGTCTGTTTGCAGTGTGGCGCAACATGGCGCCAGTTAAAGCCGCTGAAAAACTTGTTATTCATACGGCGCTTATTACTATAACATTCGAGGCGATTGAACGAGATATTAAGTGGTACTGGGGCGCCTATGGCTGTAGTAGTATTCTATGTTACTCTAGTAAGCCTTTAGAAGATCTGAACATGACGCAATACTGTAGATACTGATTTTAGATTATGAAATAAATATTAAAAATGGTTTCAAATAGAATTCTAAACGCTTTCTGTCACGAATTTATTTCTATTCAGTTTTTTCGCATACATATTTTTATGTTTCTATATGATAAAAATAATATATTTATTAAAAAAGAATTTAATTATTTGGTGAATTTTTTAATTTTTGAAGAAAATCACAGCGTTATCAATATTTTTATATTTTATTGTAAATATAAAAATTAAAAAAACAAATTTTCGTCAAAAAAAATATATATATTTAATTAGGAATAACTATCATTTTTAAAAAATAATTTTTGTACTGTGCAGAATGAGCAACCCGATTGTAACTGGGTGTGGTTGGTTGAGATACTTGAGGCACAGTTGGAGAACTTCCACAGCTTCTTATTGACACACACACAAACACCATACACTTACAATTAGAGACATGCAATATTTAACACATTTAAAGGCAGGTAATTATAGATTCGGGTTCTTCCACCCTCTGAAAAGCAGAAAACTCCATACTCAGTTACGCGCAAGATGCACAAAATATACCTCCTCTAGAAGTGAGATTCTGTAGACCAACTAATATGCAGATTTTCGCTAGATATATATTTCCTCTCAGGATGACAGACTGTAAACTAAAACGTCAAAGGGGAGCACTCTTGCCAATGCGTAGGAGGAAGCACAATAACAGCTCTATAATATTTATAGCCAAAAACATGCTCAACTTTTTTCAGAAAATCCGAAACTCGGATACGCAGAAAGTGGGCGAAATATACTTCTTCTCCTGACGAGAGTCTGTAGGCCAACTAATGCGCTACTCTATTTATTCCTTTATATTTTCAGGATGAGAGGCTATAAACGTTTCTTTCTATATATTATCTTTCAGGATGAGATTTGTGCTATAAACCAAACGTTTCTCAGTACTAGCAAGAGCTGTCTCAGGTAAGAGCCGATTAACATTTCTCTTGAATGCCACAGGGAACTGTCTTTCTAATGTGTAATAGGAGGAAACATGGTTACAATTTGAGATTATAGTTGTGTTTGTAATTAGCAAAAAGTTTTAAATGTGCATTTTTTTTTTTCTTAAAGAGAGGGTTTATTTATAAATTGCGTTTTATTATCTGGATGAATTGTTTCCACTGTCTAATACTCCAAAAAGTCTTGCAGCCTGATTTCCAGTGGCTAGCGCTCCTTTCAGGGTCGAATCGTGACGGTGTCATGAATGTTTGTTAGTGGTTCGGAATCCCCGTTAAACTGCGTCGGTTTCGGTATTCACTAGCCTAAAGTGTGTACGCTGTACGACAGTAGAGCCACAAACCAAACCCAAAAGATGCAGTTGTAATTACATTTTCTTACTTCCCTTAACGTAGACTATTAGTTTTAAATAAATAAATCAAAAAATTATTTGCCCTGTAAAAATTGTAAAAAACTGTATTAAACTGAAGTAACGGTATTATACTGTATTAAAAGTACACAATATTGAAATAAACATTAAAAAAATACATCAAAGGTGAGATTATACTCAGAAAAGAAATTATATCTAAAATTACGTAACCCAAAGTGGTTTGCCAAAATTATCTTTCAAATATTTAAACAAGGAATTCTTTGATACATGCACAAGCACTCTTCAACGCTTTTGCATATGTATATCATAATTCAGACAGTGACGATAAAAGAATTCTTCCGTGTCAAATAATCCGCTAATTGAGCGAGCACCCTAGATATAAAGTGTTTATTTTATTTCACAAACTTTTATCTCTACGGTAACGTATGTTTAAATATGCATTCGAACCATCCTTTCGCTTGTTGTCTAACGTAACGGTCACCAATCCGAACTAGCCTTGGTGGGTCTCCAATTGCTCCATCCATGCGAGGCCACTTTTCAACATTGGCAGTGTGCCAGGGTTCAGATAAACTTTTTGTTTGAGGGTCACTTTGATATCCGTCTGATTATTTTAGGGTATGACAGTTTCTTTTGGAACATCCTTTTCTTGACAAGTTTAACTGATAAACACAAAGATGCTGATTGGGAGGGAATTTGTCTATTTGCCGTGTAATCTGAAATATGTATGGGTGGTTCTTGTGGTGAAAAAAATGCCATACATTTAAAAGAGGTTTATTTATCTTCTTAAAAAAGATTTCGGTTGTTAGATCATGATTTTAAGTATGTGGTTATCTTGATAAAAACGTCTGGGTGCTATCTAAATATTTTTTTGTATATTTTTGATTTATTTGTAATATTTATTTATTTTACTAAGTTTGGAACTATCTAAACATGGTCCAAAGTTGTTTTTTAAATTTCGTAGCGTGTATTTAAACTTTTTAATCATCAAACCTTTGAAGGACATTGAAATTTTGTTTTGGTTTGTCGCTCTACGGTAATTTGTGCACACTCAAGTCTAATTAGACCGGGACCTAAAGTTTAACGGGCATTCGAATCACTACTACTACTACACCGCACCCCAACACTGTGCCTAGAGCTGAGTTGTCCCTATACAGTTTGAGAATGATGTGGGTGAGAAGTCTGATTGGGTTCTGTGACACTCTACGGTCATAAGAGACCGGGACCTCCGGCTTAAAGTGGATTCCTAACCACTACAAACATCCATGGTACCGCCAGGATTCCGAAACCGAAATCGATGGTACCGAGCACCAGAGCACTAGACAATCGGCCATTTAGGCCCCGATTTCGAATCACTACTATTACAACTACTACTACATCACACTACTCCCCATCACATCACTGTGGCTAGAGCTGAGGTTGCCTCTTTACAGTTTGGGAATAATGTGGGTAAGAAGAAGTCTGTTTGGGCACTGTGACGCCTCGACAGTCATATGAGATAGCAACCTATGGCTGAAAGTGGATTCGAACCACTTAAAACATCCATTGCACCGCCAGGATTCGAACCTGAAGCCTGTGGTACCAAATGCCAGAGCGCTAGCCAATTGGCCCTCAAGCGGCCATTGAAGTTTTAAAACAATTTAGTTTTTTGCAAAGAGAAGTTAAACTTACTGTTAGTTATTATTACAAAAATAATATTTTTATTTAAAATTCCATCCATATTTTTATATCCATCCATGCCCACTTTTTAACGTTGGAGAAGTGGCAGAAGTTCGGATGGCAAGATGTTTGATGTTTCGATGCAAGATGATGCCTCTTTGTTTGAGGGTCACTTTTGGATATCCGTCTGATTATTTTTAGGGAATGACAGTTTCTTTTGGAACCTCCTTTTTCTTTAATAAGTTTAACCGATAAACAGAAGATGCTGATTTTGGAGGAATTTGTGCTGCTGTGGAATCTGAAATAGATATTGGGTGGTTCTTGTGGTGAATGTTTTGAGGGTTTATTTTATCTTCTTAATAAAAGATTTCGGTTGTTAAATCATGATTTAAATGCAGTTATCTTGATAAAAACGTCTTGGTGCTATCTAAATAACTTTTTTATATTTTTGATTTATTTATACTATCAAAGATTTTTGGTTTTATTTATAATATTATTTTACTAACATTGGAACTATCTAAACATGCCTCAAAGTTGTTGTTTTTAATTTCTCAGTGTGTAATCAAACATTTTATCATCAAAACCTGAAGAACATTGAAAGTTGATTTGGTTTTGTCACTTCAACGCTCTCTTCATTTTGTGGCATTTTAGGCTAATTAGACCGGGACCTACTGTTTAATGTGGATTCTCAACCATTACTACTGCTACACCACACAACAACACTGTGACTAGAGCTGAGTTGCCCCTTTACCAGTTTGAGAATGATGTGGGGGAGAAGTCTCACTGGATTCTGTGGGTTCTTAAAATCATATGAGCTTAAATTGGTTTAAATTGGCTTAAATTGATTCCGAATCACTACAAACATTCACGGCAAAGCCGGGATAACCCAGAAATCTGTAGCACGGAGCGCTAGACAATCGGCCATTCAGGCATCGATTCCGAACGACTAACAAACATTCATGCCACCGCCAGGATTCCAAACCTGAAGCCTGATGATACCAAAGGCCAGAGCGTTATCAATTGGTCATTAAGTCGCCATTGAAATTTGAAAACAATTAGTTTGTGCAAAGAAAAGTTAAACTTACTATGCTGAATATCTTAGTTATTAATACAAAATAACGTTTTATCTAAAATTCGATTTATTTTGTTTTTGTACTTAGAAATTAATCAAAATAATTTAATTTTGATTTGTATAATACCATTATTACTAGTTTATTCTATTGTTATAATTTCAATTATCGAATCTTCATTTTAGTGCTGCCTATTAACAACTATTCTCCTTATTTACAAGCAATGAAGTCTACGCATCTTGATTTTAAAATGTTGAATAATATTATGTATTCCTCTTATAATAAAATAATAATATGTAAACAAATAAATAAATAAATAAATAAATATAATAATATATAAGTAAATAAATGTAATAAAAATATAAATAAATAAATAATAAATAATAAAATAAGTAATAGTGAATAGTTATTAATATTTTTTTTTACTAATGTTTTTATCATTAATGATAGTGAATTATATATTTATGTTTAATAAATAATATAACTATTATTGAAGGTTTTAGTATTATTTATAATTATTGATAGAGATGATACGATATATCGCTCTGAAAATAATGTGTATTATAAAAATGTTTACTTTAGCATAGATTTTTCCTCAAACATACGTATTTAAGATCATCTAAACCAGTTAATGTTTTTGTTTTAGTATTTTCAATGATATTATGAAAAAAAAAAAATTAGATTCTTAGAATGAGTGTTTATTATTCCAAGTATCCTTGAAATTTGAAAAAGAGATAATTGCCATGATATCGATTTAAAATGGTAAATATTTTAAATTATGTACAGTTTACAATTTGCATAAATAAATCGAACATCAATCAAAACTCGATGAATGACATTATTTTGAGCTAATCATAAAAAAGACCAAAATGCCAAATACGACTGCAAAATGTCATTTACCAACAATTAAGTTAATATATACTATGTTAAAAGCGAAATATATATATTCAATGGAAAATACTATATCATTTTTTTTCTTAAATCTAAGAAGAAAACGAAATAGGAAAGATGTATTATCATTTCTTTTTTCCTCAATGGGTGTTAGACGTTTAAATCATCTGCTATTTCATTTTCATTCTTCATATTTTGACATTTCAAAGAACTTATCCTTGAGACAGCTTCGTCTTTTTTGTTGTTTGGAACGCAAATGTTGCGTGCTTTTGTCGCAGCCTTGATTGTTTTATTTTGCATGGCAGAAGTTCGCGACTTTAACTGTAACGGATGCAGAATTCATTTGGAGGGTTGCGTAACCTGGTGCAGTAGGGCAAAAGGTGTGGCTGTGTTAAAAAGGAGTGATATTCTTCGAATTATTTTGCAGATTATTTTACACAGAATTAAGAACATTGGTATCAAATTGTATTTGTTTATTGAAAATGTTTTGCATCTTAATGTATATTTTCTATGAAATAACATATTTTTAAAAGGTCACGTTGATTTGATCACGTTGCTTATTAAAATATCTAATTTACTCATGAATTTAATCATTAATATAGTATTAATTTTTATTTATTTTATATATATTGTAAATAATGCTTAAGCCTTGATGCAATTGTTATTTTTATTTTAAAATATAATCATGCTGTTCTGAGTTTTTATACAAATGAAAAAAAAATTACCATGGATTATGAATGCACTAATTTAAATGCAATTCTTTGAAGTGTTAGGGAAAGTCACTGTTGCAGAAGACGGTACAACGTAGAAATTTATAAATGCTAAAACCTTTATTAGACCGATTTTGGTCTATGGCTCTGAAAACATGGACTTTGGAAAAATATGATGAGGCTCATTAGGATAAATTTGAGAAGCAGATTTTAAAGGCTATTCTTGGGGTTGTTTTGAAAAATTATTGTTGGAGAAGGCGGTACAACGCAGAAATTTATAAATGCTATAAAGATCCAGTTATTATAAAATTTATTAAGATCAATAGATTAAACTGGGCTGCTCATGTATTTAGAATGAATGATTTAAATCCTGTAAAAAGGCTCGTTTGGCAAAAACACAGGGACAAATAGGAAGAGGGACAACCTAAAGTTGCGATGGATAGACGCAGTTGAAAAATATTTTGCTTTTCTACTAAAGGTTAAGGACCATTGTCACCCAGAGGAATGCATGGAAATCTGTTCAAAGGAGAACCTTGGTCCACTCTGTGCTATCGTGTCAATGATGATGATGATGATTTAAATGCAGACCAAAATTAATCGCTTTTGATTATCTGCTTTTTATAAGATATTTATTTTGAAATATGTGTTATAAATTTCATATCTGAATACAGTAGCAATCAGGTAAAGGGGCTCACATCTTCAAAGTATCTCTGTTAGTATTTGGAATGTGGATTAATAATTTGTTAAATGAACATGTTCAATGACAAGCTTAAAATATAAGACAATTTTTCTATGAATCTGAGATATCAATAACGTTGGCTTCAATATTATGAAGACTCTCGTTAAAAAAATAACTTTTTTCACTTATTTCATCACTTTCTGTTCATTATATTTTCATATTGATAGTTCAATAATACTTCAAATAGTAAATCTCATGAAAAGTACATAAATTTGCGAAAATATTATTAGAAAAATTTTACGGTGGAAACTAAGTAACCCTTTTATTTCCTACTTAAAGAAAAATATTAAAGTCAGTTTTTGTAATGCTTTTTAAATGAAATTTCAAAAATTGGAAGTTAAAAAATTTAATCGTATAGTTAACTACTCATTCTTCAACTTATGGGAAAACATATATATATGAATGAATACAATACTAATAAATAAAAATGAATATGATACATGGAGATTGAATATAATAATAATACATAAAACGAAATATATAATACTTGAAAGTGATGTCCCTTTCATAAATAAATAATGTTTCATGAATGTATTTATGAATATAACATCACAAAGATTTTCCATAAGTTGAAGAACGAGTGGTTAACTAAATGAGAACATTAGTTGTGGGTAGTGGAAATATAAAAACACTTAACAAGTTAACTTTTATTACAACAAACAACACAGGAGAAAACTATTATATTAATGTATTCAGTCTAAGGAAATATGCGGATATTTTGTCTTGATGCGGACAAAGTATAATAAGCATTTTCTACCTAAAACTAGCAATTAAGATTAATCAAATAATTCAACCCAAATTCAAATTACTGCAAAAAGAATAGCGAAAACAGGAAGCAGAAATGCTGCTGCCTTCAAACGCTAACTTTGGCAGAGCTTAAAAAGGAAAAATGTCAAATGACTGACTGAAAGAATAAACTATTTTATTTCTTTTTAGTGAGTGTAGCATGACCTCGTTTGATTCGAATCCTTTTTGAGCTGATGAATGGCCGGTTTAGAACACGATATCGTCTGGGAATTGACATTGCTTCGGTTGTTTCACATATTATCTTTTTTGTCGTATAGAAAAGTATTGTGTCATTTAGTTACATCTTTGTAAATCATCCGTTCTTGAGTTTGGTTTAATTGAAAACTACAGAAATATTTCTGATGCATCGTCTGAAATGAAATCTATAGCCAGGAAAAATTTATTTTGGTATGCATTTTTCTAAACAAAAAGGAGTTAAAATAATAATTTTAGCTGTACTAATTTTATTACATTTTTAGAATGAATATAGAAATTCTGAACTAAAAATTATAAACTAAATATTCAATAACTTAAGCCACATTACAACTGGCATAAAAATTATTAGAACACAAACATTTTTATTTTTACAATTTTAACTTTAATTTCTTTTATTTTTTTTTATTTATTTGAATTTATTTTTGTTTAATTATTTAAAAGTCATTTGTTATTTTGAAGCTTTATAATGTTATGGAATAATTATTGGGCTGAGACATTTTATTGTATAATATTTCTTATATGTGAATGGACACTTTGTACAGTAAAAAAAAACAATAGTTGTTGATCAGCAGTGAATATTCTTCAAAAAACGTTCATGATGAAAAACTTCCAATGAAGTTTATTAACAAAACTGTATAATTATAAACAAAACTTACAATTATACAGTGTTAAGAAACTTTATATAATTTAAATATATATAAATCTAAAATATTTCAAATATAAATTTTGCTCATAATTTAAATATAAATTATAAACAAAACTGTACAAATTATTTTATGTATTATTAACTTACTTAAAACATATTTTTTTTTAAAGAATTGAAAATTAAACGAAAAAAAAAAACCATCGCACTATTGTCAATAAGCACTTTTAAAAAATAATAAAAATTAGAAATTGACACAGTTATGGGAGTTATTGCTGGGATATCCTATAGGATTTAAAATAACTTTTAAACAGTTTCGTTAATAAACTTTATAAAGTTTTAAAAATACGTAAATTTAAAATATTTCAAATATAAATTTTGTTTATAAATTATAAGCAAAACTGTACAAATTATTTTTATGTATTATGGACTTACTTAAAACGTAAATTGAAAATTAAAGAACAACAAAAAAAAAAAAAAAGCGTCTCACAATAGTCAATACGCACTTTTAAAAATTAATAAATAAAAGTAGGAAATGGCATAATTTTGTGAGTTACTACTAGGATATCCTTTACGATTTATAATAATTTTTTAAAACTTTTAAAAATATATAAATTTAAAATATTTCAGATATAAATTATAAACCTCACGTTTTTATAAATTATAAACATTAAGTTTTTCGTTAATAAACTTTAGTGTATTAACGAAAAACTTTTAAACAGTTTCGTTAATAAACTTTTTAAAAGTTTTAAAAATATATAAATTTAAAATATAAATTTTGTTTATAATTTATAAATTATAAACAAAACTAAACAAATTATTTTATGCGTTATTATTAACTTAACTTAAAATGTATTTTTTAATGAATTGAAAATTAAACAGAAACAGAAAAAAAAACACCACACGAGAGTCAATACACACTTTTAAAAATTAAAAAAAAATTAGAAGTGGCATAATTTTGTAAGTTACTACTAGGACATCCTTTAGAATTCATAATAACTTTTAAACCTTTTGGCATTGAATTCATTAGATTTTTCGTAACTTATGTGGCAATGTTATTCCGTTCTTCGTGCTGTGATTAAAGTGATGTTTTAGAAGACTTACGGCAGCTGGAAAAATATCAAGCACGGAGGGGGTGAAAGAAGGATCGTTATGTTATCACTTTACAAATTAAATTCGTTTCCAATGCCTTAATTTTTAGCTGACTGCTTTAAATTATGTTTTATGAGATTTAAATAAAGTTAAATGCTTTATACCAACACTAAATATTAAATTTCTAATTCTTTCTAAAATATTTCAGATATAAATTTTGTTTACAATTTATAAATTATAAACATTACTTTTTTATAAATTATAAACATCACATTTTTTATAAATTATAAACATAAGTTTGTTAATGAACTGAGAAACTTTTAAACAGTTTCGTTAAAAACTTTATAAAATTTTAAAATATATAAATTTAAAATATTTAAAATATAAATGTTTATAATTTAAATATTATAAAAAAAACTGTATAAGTTATTTTATGTATTATTAACTTACTGTATAAAAACTGTATTATTAACTTACTGTATAAAAAACTGTATAAGTTATTTTATGTATTATTAACTTACTTAAAATGTTTTTAAAAGAATTGAAAACAAAACCAAAAAAACCCATCTCACAAAAGTCAATACGCACTTTAAAAAATTACTGAAAAAAATAAGACATGGCATAATTTTGTAAGTTACTAATAGGACACCATTTAGGATTCTAATAACTTTTAAACCTTTTGACAATGAATTCATTAGATCTTTCGTAACTTATGAACCAATGTAGTTTCATTCTTCGTCCTGAGGTTGAAGTGATGTTTAGAAAACTTTATAAGACAGCTGGAAAAATATCCAAGATGGAGGTTGAAAGTAGGATCGTTATCTCTTCACAAATTAAATTCGTTTCCAGTGCCTTAATTTGGGCTAACTGCTCTAAGCTAAGTTTAAAAAAAATTAAATAAAGTAAATGATGCTTTTATACCAACAATAAATATTATTAAATTTCCTAATTATGATGCCAACATATACACACGACTACAAAAAAGACCTTTAATATCAAACCTGTTGAACATGTTCTTATCTACAAATAGACCACATTCCAGTAAGATATGGGATTATTTATTGTGGAATCCGTGAATACAAATTTGTATCTCCAGGGATTTTTTGCTTTACATTTTTTTTTTTTTTTATTTATTTGCACACATGAAAAAAATTCTAGCGGATATTTCGTTTTGTTCTAAAGCAGCTGGCAAAAAGACTTAGACAATTGTCTTTTTGATGCCTTAAGGCATGCGCTGCACTAAGGAGAGAGGCGTGTAGCAGAAGATAAGCTATGGGACGCGGGGGGTAACAATACCCCCGCAACACTCTACGATCATGTTAGACCGAGACCCACGGTTTAAAGTGGATTCGAACCAATACAAAAGATCCGTGGTACCGCCGAAACCTCGATCCCGTGTTATATATTATGTTTTTTAGTGTTAAATATTTTTACAATGTGCGTATAGTATCATTATTATTACATTATCAATGTTTACATGTAAGAAAAATAGCAAACACAAAAATAATAATTCATTTTGTTGCAATTTTCACTCCAAAATGTCTATAGTGGGTATAAATTTAATATGGGATATATAATTTTATATGCTGCCTGTGGAGTTAGGATGCATTTCTAAAGTGGCCCGGATCATTTGGGTTGGCACCCCTGCACTAGACTGTAAAATTAATTACTAAAATTTATAATATTTTGATTTCCAAATGCTATAATTTGAGATTCAATTTTTAAACAATAACTATGCTAGAAATTATTAATTAAAGTATGTTGTGAAACTTAATTGAATGCCTGAACCAAACTGTCAAACAATCATTATTTCGTAATTTATATTTTCTCTTAAAATCTTTTTAAGGAAATTGATGTAGGTGTTTTATAGTGACCAAATATGTCCACGTGAAGGTTTTAATAGTTATAACCGGTTTTAGGAAAATATTGAATAATAAAATAAAAACGCTTTTTTTTTTTATTTTTAACTTTTTTGTTCGCAGTTTAGAGTTACGAAACTGCATTGTCTAAATTTCGAAACGACCAAAAATTGCATACTGTAAGTTTGCGAGAATTTTGTCGCCTTTACATCGTTTACAGCAAAAATTACTGACATTTGATTCAGAAATCGTGTTACACGAAATCGCATAACTTTTAGTTTGTAGTCCGTACTTTGGAACGGTGCCAAAAAAAATGCACGTGCTTTTTTAAAAACTATTGTTATTGAAATTTACGTGTTTAAATCGGTATATACAACATGTGGATGAATTCAAAATTTTTTAAAATGGTATATAATTTGAGGATAAATAATGGATGGTATGGGAAAGTTAAAATTAGATAGTAAAAGTAAACCAAATACTTTGAAAATTAATATGTTTTTTTTAATAAAAATATTTTAAATTCTTAACAAATACAACAGTTTTATTGATGATTTATGTTAACAAAAAATAAATTAAATGTTAGTAAACTTGACGATTAATTTTCACCAATTTATTAAATTAACATTTTTTACTGTAAAAAAATTAAATGCCTTAATGTAAACAAAATTAAATAATATTTTTATTTTTAAAAAAGCATTTTCTAGTACCTTTCCTTTGACCCACAACAATTACCCTTTTTAGAAAATATAGATGAGTTTTCTTTAAAAAAAATGATATTTTCATATTCTTATTAGATGTTGTTTATTTATTATTATTATTATTTTATTTTAAATTTATTTTAAAAGCATATATATATATATATATATACTGAAAATAATTTTGTAAATTATATATTATATTTATTATATTAGCTATATTTTATTATATTTTAATATACAAAAATATAGAAACATGATAAAATCAAACAATACTCTAAATTGTAAATGCTATGAAAAATTATATTAGACAATGCACATAACGAAATTTAATTAATTAAACCATCCAGAATATAAGGAAAAATAGAAATACTTTATGAGGGACAAAAAAAGGAAATCTACAGGGCAGATATAATTGAGGCATCATTTAATAGAAGAATCCAAAATAGGGGGGGGGTGGAAGCACCAAAATAAAAATGAATCGTTCAAGATGCACAGCAGGTGGTTTCTGCATTCGACTTTTAAGCACTACTTGATGGGTGGGTGCTTGGTAGTTCACCTGCCATTCGAAAGAAGCTTCATGTCAGTGGGGTTTGCGTCGGTGGGGAGTCTTTAAACGAAGTCAAAGGAAAAAGAATAATGATGTGGAAACGAGAGATTGACGGACGTGCTTGATGGGTTGCTTAATTACGATTCAAGGTTTTGTGCGCGGTTTTGGCAACACTTGGAAACTATTAATTTGTATAAATTATTTCAAGAAAGATATATACTTCTAAATAGTTTGTTGACGTTTAGCAAGATGATGTGTTTATATTGAAAACTGGCATGCAAATGTTTACATGTAAAAAAAAAAAAAAAAAAGAAGACAATTAAAAATGATAATTTAAATTTAACTTTAAAGTAAAATTCAATTAATTATAATTAAAATTAATTAATTTAAATTAAATTCATATTTAACTTTTTTCAAAATTAAAAACAATTTAATTTGGTTTATTATTATGGTAAACCCGTCAATAAATATAATAAAATTGTTATTTGAAATATTTAAATTTTATTTGCTGCATTATTTGTTGTTCTTTTTAGTGATAAATATTTTTAAATACTAAATTTTTTTAACTGAATCTGTTTATATCAAATTGCCAATAAATTGATTTTAGTTTTTATTCCGCTTTTCGTTATTATTTATTTATTTATTAACATTTACATTATTCGTTCATTTCTGTTTAAAATAATTAATGGACAGATTTATAAATTTAACACACTTTTTTATTAATAAAATTTTTTAACTGCCAGCTTTAATAGTTAATGAATACTAATCTAAATTTTTTGAATTTATTTAATTATTCATTAAGATATTTCAATGATATTTAACATACTTTTGTATATTTATCTTGACAAAAAATGTCAAAATAAGTCTATTTATTTGTATATTTAGTAAATTAATATTAATCAATAATAAATTGATTTTAATCTAATTTTAATTGTTTCTATAATAATGTTTACATTATTTATTTTATTTATTATTTGTCCAATAATTACAATAACTTTAGTGTAATGTGTACTCTATTCATAAATTAATTCTTAAGTGAAAAGGAGATATTATTAATTTCATTTTCATTAATTAAACATTATTTTCACATTTTATTAAAAAAATACTTGCAGGTCAAATTTATGAATTTAATATATTTTTTTTATTAATAATTTTTTAAACTGAAACCTTTAGTATTGAATGGATAATAATTTGAATTTTTACGTTTTATTTAATTATTCATTAAGGTATTTTAATAACATTTAACATATTTATATATTTAAAATTGGCATAAAATTGCATTGTCTGAACCATCCCTCGGAAGAAGATTTACACTCCGAGCTGGCCAATATTAATATGCAAAAAAAATTAATATATAAAATTATAATTTTATAATTATATTAATATATAAAAAACGTTATGCAAAAACTCTCTAATAGAGAGTTTTTGCATAACATTTTTATCGTCCGATATTTTTCTTCTAGCGCGCATGCTCATAGGAATAGCCCAGTAGTGCAGTATTACAGATACGCATGCGCAAAAGGTACAATGTTTCCTATGAGCATGCGTGCTAGGAAAAAAAAAATATCGGATGATAAAAAAACGATGCAAAAACTCTAATATTCGGGAGCATCACGATATTTGATTCCCTTGTGCTCTTCAGGGGATACGCCTACAACAATTCTTCTACCGATTTGCATTTTTTAGTAATGTAAATTTAAATAAACTTTACAAAATAGAAGCTTGATTTATATCAAAACTTATCTTTTTATCCTTTTCATTATACAGATGAATAATGATCATATATTTCATATTACGCAACAAATTCTACAAAAACCGATTTACATTTTAAAGCCATTTCACATAAAAATAAAAGAACACCTTAATCACCTTTTCACTTTCCCCACAAATATTTCATTGAAGATGATGAGGAGTGTCGAAACACTTCATCCTCATCGACCTTGATCTCCATTATTATCTCCAATCTCCTTCGCACTCAAGGTCACAGTTAATTGAGCTTCACCTTTTGTAACACCATGAGCCGTATATTTGATGAGGAAGCCGTTATTTTTTTAACGACGGTTTGTTTCAATATGTATAATCGCTTGGCTTTTCTACAATCGTACTTTGTTTTCGGTGGGTCAGTTTACGACGCCGATTTTTGCGTAACCATTATTCTAAAACCTGAAATTCGAAAGTTATGAAGGACGCAGAATTTTTTTTTTTTTTTTTTTTGGTAATTATTGTTAGGCTAAATGTGTGAAATTGAGATATAAAACTAAGTGACGTTAATTCTCCTTCCTGCTTTTTTATTTTCGGTTTAGTCTTAATTGTAAACTCATTCTTAAGTTTCGTAACTGTTTGTTTTTGAACAGTGTATAGTATTGTTTGTTTAAAAAATTTTTTATAAAGTTTCATAAATCATGCTTTATCTTCTTAGATGTTAATCAGTTATTCTTTCACGTTTATTTAATTATTATTCATATTTTACGTATACAATCATAATATTAATGTTAATCAGTACTAAGATTGATATTCTAAATATCCATCTTGGTATTAATCAGCATTTTATATCATCTATTCGTATACGATTTTGGAATAATTTAATAATTTATTTTTGTAATAATCGGTTATTTTTTTTTTTATTATAATTTATATTTTATGCTTACGATCATAATATTAATATTACTCAGTTTTAAGATTGATATTCTAAATATCAATTAGTATTCTTTGTCACCTATTCGAATACGACTGTGGAATAATTTAATTATTTATTTTTTTATAATAATCGGTTATTTTTTTTATAATAGATATTTTACGTGTACAATCATAATATTAATATTAATCAGTTCTAAGATTGATATTCTAAGACTGATATTCTAAATATTAATCCTGTATTTATTATCACTCTTTATCACCCATTCGAATACTACTTTGGAGTAGTTTAATTATTTTTTCTTTTACGTGTACATTCACAATATTAATATTAATAAGTTCTAAGATTGATATTCTAAATGTCAATTATAGTATTAATCAGCATTCTATAACATTTCGAATGCGACTTTGGAATAATTTAATTATTTATTTTTTTACGTGTACAATCATAATATTAATCAGTTCTGAGACTGATATTCTAAATATCCATCTAGGTATTAATCAGCATTCTTTATCACCTATCCGAATACGATTATGAAATATAATTATTAATTTTTTATAATAATCGTTTATTTTTTTATTATAATTCATATTTTACGTGTATAATCATAATATTAATATTAATCAGTTCTGAGATTGATATTCTAAATATTAATCTTGGTATTAATCAGCATTCTATATCATCTATTCGAATACTACTTTGAGTAGTTTAATTATTTTTCTTTTACGTGTACATTCATAATATTAATATTAATCAGTTCTGAGACTGATATTCTAAATATCAATCTAGGTATTAATCAAGATTCTTTATCACCTGTCCGAATACGACTTTGGAATAATTTAATTATTTTTTTTATAATAATCGTTTATGTTTTTTTTTATTATAATTTATATTGTGTACAATCATAATATTAATATTAATCAGTTCAGAAATTGATATTCTAAATATCATTTTTGGTATTAATCAGCATTCTAAATCGTCTATTTGAATACGACTTTGGAATAATTTAAGTATTTATTTTTATATAATAATCGTGCATGGTTATTTTTTGTCAATTATCTTGTTTTCACATTACATACTACAGGTATTGGAGGGGAAATGCCTTTTGGTAGACTTTAAGGATAATTTCTTATCATTTGCACGCAGTATAGAAACTTCTAAAGTACTCCGAGCTTATGCGAGTTCTTTTGACTTAATCATCAACGATTCTACTTGTTTTTCAAATAAGTCAGTTGCAATGACAAATTTACATGCTGGCCACAACCCTGAACCGTTTCCAAAGTAAACAACGAATTTAAAAAAATCTGAAATTTGCATTGAAAGTATATAATAATATTTCTAATATTAAATAATAACATTTATAATAATAACAACATTAATAATAATAAATAATTATATTTATAATATTAAATTAATAATAATATTTATATTGTAATGCATATTTTTTTCTTTAATTGCTTTTTTTTTTTTAAATTTGAAAAATAATGAATGAATTTAAATTGCTTTAGCAACATATAAACTTAGGTAAAAATAATAAAGGTGACATTATCTAATAAAACTAAATAAAAATAGAAAATTACCGCTTTAAAAATATTAAAATTCAAAATTAATTTTTCGACAGTTAAATTAATCTAATTACTTAGTTCAAAAAGCGTAATTCAAATCTAAATATGATTAATATTATCATTTTGAAAAGTAAAAATCTATAAATTTAGATTTAAATAATGTTTTTTTATAAAACCTATTCGTGTTCTTGGTTACATTTCAAACACATATATATCCATTAATAGCTAATGTAATCGTCTAAACTTTTTCCAAATTAAAAATTCTTCTAATCTACAGAACAAGTTAAATGTTACGAAAGATGTTTCCGTTATACATATATATATTTCTAATATTGTATTAAATAACTTATCCAGCAAAAAAAACTTTTATATTTCATATATTTAACAGAATTTTATACACGCAATAAAATAGTTTCTTTACAGCAATATTTTTGTTGCGTAGCCCTTTCGTAGAATTCTACCCTGGTAATTTCCTGAAAGAAACTATACTGAATAAAAAAAAAAAAGTAAAATTTATTTTTCTATATATTTTAGTTCTATTATTCCTTTGTTATTCACAACAACCATAATTTAATTTAAAACTTTTTTTCAATCTTTTGCAAATACAAGAACATTTTTTAATATTTACTATCGTTACAAAAGTATATTGGCTATTTAATGTAACAATATACAATAATGATACATTAGTAGATGTATTTTTAGATTTTTCTAAGAAAAGTTTATTCATATGCACTTGATTTATGAAAGCAAAAATCAATCCGAAAGCTAGGGTTATCGTATTATTACATAGGGTTATCGTATGTTATATAAGTTACTCGAAGAAATCAAATTAAAACATTTTTTCCTCCATGAATGATAACACTTAAATATTAACGTATATTTATCGTCTGCATTCTTCAAACAACTTTTTATTGTAAAAGTAATTTCTTCGTTTGAAATTATATCAACATGATTTAAAAATTTTTTTGATTTATTATATTACATTTTATTTATTTATTTTTATTTATATTTTTTATTAATTAATTATTATTATCATTTTATTTATTTATTAATTATTATTACTATTTAATTTATTTATAATTATTTTGCATATTGGATAAATTTATACTATTGAACAATGTTTAGTCGTTCTTTTCTACTCAAAAGTTTTCGAATCATTTCAAAATCAGTTAAATAAAAAAATTTTTAATATTGCAATCATATTTAAATAAATAATCGTTTTAAATTAAAATGGAAGAGCGAATGAAATAAAAAGTAGATAGCCGATAATTTGTCGAACATGGAAAGAAATAAAAAAATTATATAATCGACTGAGCCGATATACAAGTGAGACATAAATTAAGAATTTAATGCAAGAACAAAACGCAAAACAGCAATCTTTAAAAAAAAAAATTCCAAACGATTTTCACTTTGAAATAAAATTGTCTTTACTTTATCCAGATGATCTTTTGAACAGTTTTATATTAATTAATGAATTATTTATATAATTATTAGCACGAGAAAGAAATTTAATTAAACATTAAGTATGAAAACCTCGTGGAAGAAATTTTTGAAAATTATTAGCCAATAAGAAACTTTGAAAATGATCAGAGAAACGTACACTAAAAATGTTGAAGGAAATGAAAACACCGCTGCCCAAAACAACACTCATAATTTTATGGGTAATTTTGAGACTTCTTTTGATTTGTATATGGAATCATTTGAATTAAATGTTTATACAAACAAACTACATTCATTTTTAACCAAAAAATAAATATTCTAAGTGTTGCAAAAAAAAAAAAAAAAAATAATAAATAAGTTTTCTAACATTAATATGCCAACAATTTGTATACATCGATTAAATAGTATACATTTTTAAATATTGATGCATTCATCAACAAGACTACCAGTCTGAATATGTATTTCGTTGTTGTATACAAAATTACCAAATGAATTGACCATTAAAGCTGCTTAATTTATATAAATTACGAAATTCGATCATTCCATTAATATGTCAACAATTTGTATGTATCAACTAAATCAGGTGTAGCCAACCCAAATCATCTTGTGAGCCACTTTGGAAATGCGTCCTAACTCGGCGGGACGAATATAAAACTATATATACACATATTAAATTTAGATCCAATATAGACATTTTTTGAGTGAAAATTGAAACATAATGATTTATTATTTTAGAATATAATTTAATTATTCTACGAACTCATAACTGTAAACTCATCAATAACACAGGCAATATCTGTCCTATATTCGCAAGAATATTATTTTAAAATCAAAGTTAATTTTTCTCATGATTTCGTCAGTTAATTTTTGAATATATGGATGATTTTTTGAATACAATGGTTTTCGCTACTTTTGGCCATTATAAAATAAATATATTTTGTAAAAGTGTGATAAATCTCACGGGCCGGAAAAATATTCAAGGCAGTTTGCGGATTGGCCACCCCTGGATTAAATAGTATAAATTTTTAAACATTGTTGCGTTCACCAACAAGACTACCAGATTAAGTATGAATTTCGTTGTTGTATACAAACAATTACCAAATGAATCGATCATTTCAGCTGTTTAAGTTCTATAAATATTTCATACAGTAAATATTTAATATTACGTAATTCGATCATTCTGTGTTTGATCAAATCGACAACTATCTGCAAATTTATTTCTTTAATATATTCATAAATACAAATTTAATTTATATTCCAGAATTTTGCTACAAAAAGAACGAATATCGTCATTAATTATTCAAAATCTAATTACAAAAATGCCAATTTAATTCGTCCAATTAAAGAAAAACCACCAAATGAAATCCCACGCCGAATTTTCGCCTCCGAGGTTCAACGGTCTTATATCCCCATGTTCCACTGCCACCTTCGAAATTCTGTTGAGAGCAGTTTCTTTTATTATTTACGTTTGTCTTCTATGTGAGTAGGAAGTTCACTACCATGTATGGCCACAATCTGCGGTTTGGAGGGCTTGCCCCAATTTCCGTTGGGTCGCCCGCGAGTGGGCACTTGAAGTCTTGCGGAAAAGCACCAGCTGGCTTTTGGTTTCGCTTTTCTTTTGGATTTGCTGGTTGTGTTTTTTGTTGAGGTTTTTTTTTTTTTTTTGTGGCATGAGGTTAGATGAGAAATGATTTGAGAGAATCTTTAATCGAATTTTATGGGATGATTTTTTTTTGTGTGACGTTTGAATGTAGGACGGATTATAAACATGATTAATTTAATTGTTTTTTTTTTTTTTTTTTTTTTATTATTTTTTTTTAATATGATGGATTTTTTTTTAATATGTGGATTTTGTGTGACTGGAAAAAAAAAAAAATTGCCAACGTACATTTTTCTTTGTTGCAATAAAATTATGTTTTAAGAGAAAAAAAGAATTTAATAAAAATTTTCTTTGAAATTCTCTCCTATTATAATTGGAATAAAAATATTGATATAAATTGAAATTGTAATTATGTTAATTATATTATAAGTGTTATTAATTATGTTAATCATGTTATTAATTAAGTTAATTATGCAATTAATTATGTTATAATTATAGATATAAATTGAAATAATGTTGTATCTTTTTATAAAAAGTAACTTTCTAATTAATAATGTCGGAAGTAAATCGATTTAATAATACTCGGACGTGTATATAATCAATTTAATTGTAAACAAATACTCTAATTTGAAAGCGACTGTCTACAGATAGCTCCTTTCAAATTAAAGTAATAATTTTGCAAACTAAATTCGCCAGGAACATGCTCAGATAATGACATTATAAAACCAAATAAATTAATTAAGCATTATCGAATTGTTTAAATACTATTGTTATATTTAAACAAAATTTAATTGTAATTAATTAACTTAAAGGAAAATCTAAAACTTATAAAAAAAAAACAACTTTTTATTAACTTTTGCTTTTATTCTATAATACATTTTTCATTTTTTAAAATTAAACGTTACAATTTTACGTTAATCTAATTTCGGCTCAATTAATCACTGATTTGATAAAATACTTATTGATAATAAACATTAAAGATTTTGTTAAATATATTCATTCTTTATGATTCTTATTGATCTGTTTACTGAAAAACAAACACAATTACTTTATAAATATACGAATATGATTGAAATACATTGACAAATAAATGATTTTTATTGAGCAATTTGATTATGGCCCAAAAGATAAAATAAGTGTATATAAAAAATTAACATTTACTTAAAAGATTGAAACTTAATTTATGTTTTTCCAAAAAAAAAAAAAAAAAAAAAAAATGTCTTAGTTGATTCATTACAATTTTAATAATGTACATATTGGCTTTATGGTGTCGGCAACCAAATTGTATTGGGTGTGGATGGGTTGAGATACTTGAGGCGCAAGTTTGAGAACTCACAGTTTTATTAACACACACACACATAGAATAAGAGACATATACTATTAACACATTTTAAAAACAGATAATTATAGATTCGTGAAAGGACTCCACTTCTTAGTCGAAAAACCGAAACTTACATATGCGCAGCTAAATATATCTCCCTCTCTGGATGAGAGACTATAAGCTAACCGTTTCTCAGCGAAAATTTAGGGTGCGCTGTACTTCCTCTCGGGGAGAGTCTTGAAAGCCTACTGACCATTTTTTCTGAAAGCCACAGGAGCGCCAATGTTAAGGGCTCTTGCCAGTGTGTAGGCGGAAACATGATTACAGCTTTAAATTGTATTTTAATATTACGATTTAAGTTTGTTATCATAAACTTTTCACAAAATGCAATTAATTGTAAAATATTTCATTTTAAATATCTGTTGGTTCAACATAGAATTTGTAAATCAAGCTAGCATAATGGAAAACAAAAAAATATTTTAAAAAGCTATTGTCTTGAATGATTAAAAAGCTTTAAAATTTAAAATCTAATACAATTTTTAAAAAGTTAAACTTTTAAAAATAACTACACAAAGAAATGTGTTTCTTTTCAACAATAAAATGAATTGTCAATTTACTGGTAGGCGTTTGAATGAGATTTTCTGCTTTCTGACATATGAGTAACACTTTGCATAAAAAAAAAACTAAAATAAATTATTATTTTAATTTCTTATTGTAACACACAGATAAAAATCTCAGATGTAAAAAATATTACTTGTAATAACTGGGCGAATTTCAAGGTAAATGGATTGCATGCTGCCCACACTTCAGATATCATGTTGATTCCTTTTTGCTTGACAGTTACCCACGTCCAAATGCAACCTTTTGCTTTCATAAGGTATTAAAAAAGAAAACTATATCGATGAGTCAAGCTTTAGTAGCATCAAGGACATGGCATCTAATGAATTAAAGATTAAATTTCTATGTGCTTTATTTGTAAGCAAAATCTGTGGTCGGATTATATGTATAATAGGGTAGTCTAAATGTTGGTATTAATCTGTGGTCGGATTATATGTATAATAGGGTAGTCTAAATGTTGGTATTAATCTGTGGTCGGATTATATGTATAATAGGGTAGTCTAAATGTTGGTATTAATCTGTGGTCGGATTATATGTATAATAGGGTAGTCTAAATGTTGGTATTAATCTGTGGTCGGATTTTATTAAAGTTTGCCATTTTCTAACGTTTAAGAATTAAATCAAGGTTTATTAATTAAATAATTTTTAAGGTATCAAAAAGAGAAGACTATATCGATGAGTCAAGCGCAAGTAGCATTAAGGACAAGGCATCTAATGAATTAAAGATTTAATTTCTAGATGCTTTATTTCTAAGCAAAATTTGTGGTCTTAGCATGTCTTACAAATTAATACCTGTTTCTAATAATTCGCGGAATTATTTTTTGTTTGCTTATTTTCTTTCATTTTCTAATGTTTAAGGAGCACATCAAAGTTTATTAATTAAATAATTTCTAAGATATTAAAGAAAACTATATCGATGAATCAATAGCAAGTAACATCAAGGACACGGTATCTAATGAATTAAAGATTAAATAATTTGGTGCTTTATTTGTGGTCCTAATGTGTCTTACACCCGAGTTCTAATACTTCACGGAATTATTTTTGTTTGTTTATTTTTGTCGTTTTGTGATTTTAAGAACTATAAAAAAAGTTCATTAATTAAAAAAATCAAAAATGTGTATTTGGTACTGAGCAATAGCGTTGAAAAAGTTTGGATCAGCGTTGTGCAACACTATATCGCCTTCACGATTTGTCGTGACTAAAGAGTTCTAGTAAAACTCTTTCAGCGTTAAAAATATTGATCCTGTCTTCTTAGCAATAACTCGTGATCAAATGCAAAATATTGCTTTGTTAAGGTACTGAAAAAAAACCGATTATTCAAACGCAAGTAACAAACTAGGATATCAAATCTTATGAATTAAAAATTAAATATTTCGGTACTTCATATTTTAACAAAATCTATCAAATATTCTAAGATTGTCTACCAAATTCTAATATTTTATATGGAGTTAATTTTTGCTACTTTTTAATAGTTAACAATCGCTACAGAATCTTCTCATATCTGAAATTAGTGACTTCGATGCATTCAAATTGCATTCGAAATTGAATTTTCTTATTATACAGTTGCGTGTTTTATTATTTGTACATGAATCACCTATCTTATATTAATAAAGGCACCATATCTAGATTTGGAATTTTCTTATAGGATTACCAATAAAAGCGACATTTTACGTATGCTGTCGTGACGAAAGTGTTCTAGTAAAACATTTTCAGCATTTAAAATATTGATCCTTTCTTCTTAGTAATTACTTATGATCAAATACAAAAAAATTGCTTTGTTAAGGCGCTGTAAAAAAAGATGATTCAAACGCAAGTAACACCAAGGATATCAAATTTTATGAATTAAAAATAAAATATTTCGGTGTTAATAACTCTATCAAACTTTCTAAGATTTCTACCAACTTCTAATATTTATACAGAGTTAATTTTTTGCTACTTTTAATAACTAATAATTGTTACAGAATTTTCTCGAATCTTGAATTAGTAACTTCGATCCATTTAAATGCAAAAATATTACTTTGTTAAGCTTTGTCAAGGAACTGAACAAAAAATCCCGATGAGTCAAACGCAAGTAACACCAAGGATATAAAACCTTTTGAATTAAAAATGAAATATTCTGGTCCTTCACATTTTAGCAAAATCTATCAAACCTTCTAAGATGTCTTGCGAACTAATACCAAATTCTAATATTTTATACGCAGCTTTGCTTAATGTCGAAGATTGCTTATGATTGATTGCTTTGCTTTGCTTGAAGATTATTTTTGCTACAGAATCTTCTCGTATCTGAAATTAGTGACTTCGATGCATTCCAATTTTGGTTTCGAAATTGCATTTTCTTGCACTTCACTTGTGTATTTTGTCTTTACGCTATGAATCTCCTGTCTTACATTAAAGGCACCCTTTCTAGATTTGGAATTTTCTTATAGGATTACCATTAAAAGCAACATCTTACATGACCAAAGAATTCTAGTAAAATCTTTCAGCGTTAAAATTATTGATTCTTTCTTCTTAGCAATTACTTGAGATCAGATGCAAAATATTGCTTTAATAAGGTACTAAAAAGAAAAACACCAATGATTCAAAAGCAAGTAACGCCAAAGTTATCAAATCTTTTGAATTAAAAATGAAACATGTCGGTGCTTCATATTTTAACAAAATCTATCAAACCTTCTAAGATGTCTTACGAACTAATACAAAAGTCTAATATTTTATACGGAGCTAATTTTTTGCTACTTTTTACTAGTTAAGAACTACTATGTCAAAGTCAGAAAAATAAAAAAAATTGCTGAACATGTAACGTGACTTTTTGCCATTACCACTCTTTGGCCATCATGAGAAAGTTAAAGATGAATTTCATCTGTTCATGAAAAGTTATGGAAATTTTTTTTTTTATCTGTATTATTACCATGGAGTCGTGTGTAGATATCGCCAATTTAGTGCTGGATTGTACTTTTAATAGGTTCACAGAAAAAAACTCTGTCTGGGGATTACACGAAAGGGTACACTGTAATTGTCTAGTAAAAGGAACAAAAATTCATTGTCTGCAGGTAGAAGTATGGTTCTCTGCATTTCTAAAGAAATGTAAAAGGAAAAATATAAAGATCACTTGAAAGATTTCTTTTGTAAAAATATTCAAGAACAGATTTAAATTGAAGATATAATGTTCTGGAATTAACAGATGTAATAATTTTCTTTCCAATCCAAAAAAAGAGTTTAATCATAGTTCTGATTGGAATGCATATTAAAACTGATCCGTGATTATGTAAAAAAGAAATATTACATTTTCCTACTGAGGATATTTAGGTTAGGTTAGGTTAGGTTAAGATTAAGTTACAAATTCCTTCGTGTCATCTTAATATATAAAATATGAAGAAATGAATTATATTGATTTATATTGTAGTTTAATTGTTTGCTATATCAAGAGTGACTAGCACTCTGGCACTCAGAGCCACAGGGTTCGGATTCCGGCGATGCTGGATATTTGTTGTGGTTCGGAATCCAACTTAAACCGTAGGTCTCTGTCTAATATGACTGTAGAGCGTTGAGCGTAGGGCTGACAACCCCCTCTGTAAAGAAAACAGCCTATCTCGAAATCTCCAGTAGACAGACGGCCTTGGTCCACCATGGTGTTGTTGAGCCAATAATAATGGTGATGAGCTTAATATATTCTTAAATTGTTTTGCTAAACGATATTATATTTGGATATAATTTTATTAATTTTAAAAATTAATAAAATTAAATAGTTAATGTCAAAAAAAATATTTTCTTATTTGTGAGTCATATTATTACAAAAGTGAAAATTTCATTATTTTCTAACTAATGGAAAACAAATGTTAGTTCTAAAAATATTTGATAACATAATTTTTTACGTAAAATTATATAAATAGTTAATATAAAACCAAAATATTTATATTATAGTTTAGTTGCTAATTTAATATTTTTAGCTTAATATGCTCTTAAATTCTTTTGCCAAATGGTATTATTTTTGAAAAACACCTTTTTCCTAAACCCTATAATTATATAAAAATTAATAAAATTAGATAGTTAATATCAAAAATTTTATTTATGAGTCGTATTAATATAAAAGTAAAAATTTCAATATTTTTTAATAATGGAAAACAAATGTTAGTTCGTAGAAATAAATTTTATAACAAAATATTTGTATTATAGTTTAGTTGCTAATTTAATATTTTTACGTAATAGCTCTTAAATTCTTTTAAATAGTTGATTTTGAAAAACACCTTTTTTTAATTAAATTAATAAAAATTAGATAGTTAATATCAAAAAAATTTTTTTATGAGTCGCATTATATAAAAGCTATTATTTTTTTGTTTTTAGATTTTATAACATAGTTGATATTTATTACAAAAACGATTTACAAAAAATAACTAATACGAGAGAAAAATTAAAAATGTGTCTGAATCAATTTTGGCTAGCGAGTCATATACGACAAATGATCTATATTATAAATAAATAAAAAATTTTATCAGCTTGAATTTTAAAATACATAATAACATAAAAACATTTAAATACATAATATAATCATTAATAAAATATTTTATATTTTTATTTTTTTTTTTCACATCAGATTTTTGATTTATTAATTTTTTTTTTGTATTCATCCAAACTAATACCCGATAATTGACACTATTCACATATTAATAAAATTTTAATTTTCTAAATTTATTTTAAATTAATATTCTGCCATGAAATATTAATTAAGATTTATGAATGTTTCTTACAAGTTATTCTTACAGGAAAATCAAATATACCTGTTTAAAATTGTCTGTTTATTTTTTTGTAACAAATTTTGATTATTTGCAATTACCTACAATTCTTGCATAGATATTTTCATATATTTACATAAGATTTATTTTCTGACATTGAGTTCATTTAAGTCCAGTATATAGGGAATGATAATAACGCATTAATAACTTTATAAAAGACAAATGTTTTGGTTTTGTTGATAAATAACTCATTGTGTTTGATTTTGAAACTAATCAAGATTTACAGAGTTCAGTGCCTGACTCGTGGTTCAGTGGTAACGTGCGCCACTGGTGAACATTCGGCTGAAGTTCAATCCGGTATTGTTGTAGACACTATTTCAAAAACGAGGTGAGCCTAGATGGCGTTTGGAATGTTCAGCATTCTTGCCTCCTTGGTCAGACTGCCTGGTGGAGTTTTCCGGGTTTCTCCTATGTGATACACAAATGCAGTAGTTCCCATACGAGTCCTCCCGGAAAGCACTACCCTCCTTCTTCAGCAACTCGGGATCAAGTCAGACTTCTACCTACGGATCCATCACAACAGAAAACTGCCCCTTACCTACTTCACGAGTCCTATTCATGGGGTGTCAGTCATCCGTTGCCGGACACTGAGGATGAGTCAACAACAACAACAAAGTTCAGTTCGAAACCCGGCAAACGGCACCGAATTGAAAACTCGCGTGTTTATGCTGGAAATGGTCACGATAAATCTGTCGAACAAGTTATTTTTACATTGAACTTTAGAGCAAGAATAAGGTCCATCCCGAAGTGGTATCGTTAGGAGTTCCAATGTCACGACATGGCACAGTGTAACAGCCGTCTTCCCCCTTGGTTCTGGCAATGTCAGCTCTGAATAAAATGATCTACCAAAAATCTTCCCCTAGGGTTCATCCGAGATTCACCAATTATGGACAGTTAAAGTTAATCAGGCCCAATGATCTCATTTAAAGACATTAAGTTGACGAATTTAAAGACCAGCAACATTTAACATTATAATGATTCCGTGCTCTTTTACAGAACGGTTGCACCACCCATTCCGCTTTCGTGGTCCAGCAAAGACAATGGACACCCACCAAGCGACGTGGACCCATCGCCGGAGAATGGCAAACACCAGGACCCGCTGACATCACCCTGCCATCCACCTTGGGTAAGTAGACACACTTCAATCCTTACTGTTTCAAGTGTCATCTTCAAAGAGGTGGTGTTCAACTAGACACTATTTGCCTTTTCACCTGAAAGACATGTGTTCCAACACATTTTTGTGGGTTAAGTGTTTGTTTTGAAATTCTTGCTTTGGACATAAGAAGTTCAGCAAATAAAGTTTGTGGTTGGTTTTTTATTCTATAATGTTCAGTGAATAACTTCAACCTAAACAAAGTAATAAACCGGTTAGTAGTGTTGTTTAGAAGAAAATTTGATGTTTTAATTAAAGTGTTATTTTAACTTCATAGGGTTTTTACAGTATTAAAACGTTGTGTTATACAAATTAATAAAATATATCCACAATCTTTTATTAGTAACTCAGTGGATAGTTGAAACTTATGGGTGAAGCACCTTATTTTATAATATTTTGTTTTATCTTTTTTACTTTTCATATTAAAAATTAAGTTAAATTACTTGCAGTTATTTGTCATTTAAAATAGCTGCTCCTTTAAAATGTATTATGTTTCGCCATTCTCTAATTATTTTTTACATGCTGTTAAAGGTGAACTATTTTTCAGAAAAATTCAACAAAAGTAATTGTTTAATGATGCTTTTTGGATCTAAATGAAATTATCGTCTGAATGTTATCATGTTTAGCAATAAAAGTACTTCAGTGTGAAATATGTTATAATTTTGTTATTTAGATACGTTATTTGTTATACGTTACGTTATTGCGTTATTTGTTATTTAGATTCGTTATTTGTTAACAAAATTTTTAGGTAGATTAGTTATTTGTTATTTTGTCATTTGTTGTTGTCGTATCCCTGAAGAGTACAAGGGAATCAAATATCGTGGTGCTATCGAATAATATTGACTATGTTGATTGCCAGCTCGAAGTATAAATCCTATATCGAGAGATGGTCCAGATAATGCAACAGCTGCACAATCAAAGACAGAATGAGGAATAAGGAAGCTCGACATCAGGGTAATTGACAAATTGTTGGTATTTTTAACGCCATCATTAGAAATTTTCATATTTTTGTGGTGCTTCATTCTTAATCTTGTGATAGTAGTAGCTATTTTCTATCGATGTTTAGTTCTGTAATTTGGTATTTAGTTTTGATCTTAGAAGGAATCATAAGTTTAAATTTTGCCAAGGCATTTGCATCTGCAAGGGAAGTAGGAATAGCAGTCTGATCCAAACTTCTGGCATTCTTCTGCAATTTCATTAAATTCCAAATCCACATGTGCAGGGATCACATTGTAGAATGCACATTAGGATTTTTGCCATTTAAATACGTTATTTGTTACATTATAGTCCATTTAAACCATTTTATCTTCATTGTTTTATTTGAATTTTACTATCATCAGATTTTCTACATGTATTCAAGTTATTAGTATCTCCAAGCCTTAAGAAATTACCTGTTTTCTTAATAAAAGAAAACAAATATTATACAATTTTTTACAATATTATTTTTGTTTTTAGTACATTATTATGTTTTCTTAAGTATTTTATACGTTCTTATTTACATTAATAAAATTAGCAATTTTGTTTAAATATAATTAATTTTATATATTTTTCCTCTATTAAAAATAGTTTAGTGTGTGTCTCTTCTAAAAAACATATAAAAATATCATGATCTACAACTGAACATTAAATTCTCTTTCGATTTATAAATTAATTGCTTTTAGTTGTTAATTAAAATTAATTCTTTTTTGTACCAAAGCAGTAATAAATATTAAAAAAATGAAATTCCACTAAAATACCAAAAACATTGTAACTAAATATGTGTTTTATGTCGAAATTTCACTAAATTCTGGTATTTTCTTGTAAAAGTTATGATTACAATGCTTACTTCAATGTCAAAACATTAATTGCCCAAGTATGGAACTTAGCATTCTATGCACGTCAACAAACCATATAGTTAATTTAATGTATGCATTGTGCATCAAAGGACAGTTGTATCTGTCGAATCCATGTGCTATAATCTATTTATTAAAAAGGAAGATTTATTCTAACGTGCCGAGTTGGATTGTCACGTTTACGAAAAGTACTTTTCAGTTCGTTACCATAAACAAATCTCCAGTCTAATGACCTACCATAGCACGCAAAGACGGTGGCTAGTTCCTGGTCATAATGCACGCACACTGGTTACTTTCAAAAAAGGTCGATTTCTAATTTTGTCACCAGTGACTAACTTGAGATTATTAAAGCCTGCGAACTAAAATAGCATTTGATTTTAGCTTATGGATTGTTTATGTTGGTGCTATAAGAAAGGTCAATGCCCTTTTTATGTCTTTTTTTCAAACATGCTTCTAACTTTTGTTTTGCAAACACATCATAGGTCGATTTCAAAATTCGTCTTGTTGCTGAAGCATTCCCAGCTCTTCAGTTCATTTAAAATAGCCAGAAGCATAAAAAAAAATTATTTTATTCTTTATAAATGAGTTCAACGATTAATATATAAATTATTTAAATTCAAAAATTAAACTTTGAGTTAATTTTTATTTTAAACTTTTTAGGTCCAAGGAAGAGAGATATAACAAGAGCTAAATCACCGGCGTTCACTTTTTTCTGGGAGTAAGTTTTAACATTTTGTATTCAATCTAAATGCTTGTTCTTAAAATATTTCTAGTGTTTTATTAAATGAGTCTTTTCTTACGATTAAACAAATATTTGTTTAATCTTGCAAATAATAGAAATAAGATTTCAATTTTATCATGTTAATATTTTGCTAAAATCACAAAGTATCTATAAAATATTAAGCTAAATTATTTTTAATTTTTATTTCATGGATTTAATACACCTATAAGCAATACTGGATTTAAAAATTTTGATGGTGATTTCAAATTGGTTTTATAGTACTAATCTTTACACTTAATAGGTTTGTAAAAAGTTATAAATGTGCAAATAATAAAGTAATAATAAGCTGTAAATAAATAAATAAGCTCTTCATGTTTCTACCTATTTGCAAAATTAATATTAAACGACTCAATACTTATTTTAAATTACGTATCTTTCTTGTATTTAGCGACATGTGGACCTCTGAAAATTTGAATTAATCTGCATAATACATAAATAGATATGAACATAAAATTTTAGTATTACTTTAAAATGATATATATGCATGTATGATATATATGATATGTATGCTAAATAACTGATGATATATACGCGTTTGTAAATTTTTATTGATGCTATAAAAAATGACACTCATAAAATAGTGGCTTATAAATAATAATTGGAAATATTAAAATAGTTCAAATATCATGTATGACAAACTAGTAAGTTTTTAACATTTTGTGCTCAATCTAAATTCCTTGTTTTCGTAAAAGTTTTCTAGTGGTTTATTCAATGAATCTTTTCTTATAGATAAACAAATATCTGTTTAATCTTGCAAAGAATAGAAATAAGATTCCAGTCTATGTTAATATTTTGTTGAAATCTCAAAGCATCTGTGAAATACTAAGCTAAATTATTTTTCTAATTTTTAATTTTATGTATTTGATACACCTATCAGAAGCTGACTTTAAAAATTTTGATGATGGATTTCATTTAAATTGGGTAATCAAAATTAGAAAGTACTACTGTTTACTCTTCATGTAGTTTGTAAAAGTAATAAATATGTAAATAATAAAGTAATGATTAAGTAATATTACACTCACTCAGGGACTCATTAATTATTTTAAATTCCATATCTTTCTTGTATTTAGTGACATATGGACCTCTGAATATTTAATTTGTATAATACATGAAGAATTAATTTGTATAATACATAGATGTCAACATAAACTTTTAGCATTTCTGTAAAATGATATATACGCACTTATGATGATATAAATGTTATATATCATATGTATGCTATATAAATGATATATACACGTTTGTAGATTTTTATTGATGCTATAAAATGACACTCATAAAATAGAGGCTTGTAAATAATAATTGGAAGTATTAAAATTATTCAAATATAATATATGGCAAACTTCAGCATCGAAGATAAAAAAAAAGTGTTCAATTTGTAATGGCAAATGTAGGCAGAAATAAATTTGAAAAATAACATGAAAATTTATTGTTTAGAGTTAATAAGTCTTTGTCCAAAATATAATAATGACTTTCAATTTTAAGGTTGATTAGTTGTCCTTTATGCATTAATGATATATCCTTTGTACATTTTATTACATTAATGATTTGATTAATGAATTATTACAGTAATGAATGTTTATTTGATGAATTACTTATCATGTCATGTCATTAGGTTTGTACCTACAGTTTAACGTTAATTCAGAACCATTAACAAACATCTATGTCACTGCCAAGATTTGAACCTGAAGCGCCAAAGGACAGAACGCTAGCCAATTGGCCTTTAGGCCGCTGATATGATGTGAGGATGAATGATGAATTACACGTGATATCTAACATAATTTTTTGTTAGAGAAACATTAGTTTTTGCAATTCTGCATAGTTGTCTTCTATCTTTGACAGAACAGAATTCTTATTGAAACTTTTAAGAAATATTGGAAGGAAGCATAATAAGTTGCTTGGCACTATTACTGAAATTTCTTTCCTGGTGATGGTTTTGTCGTTAATTGTGTCGCTATGAAGGTTACTATTCATCTCATTGGAATATAATACTCAGACCAACTTAGTAGAATTACATCTAAAGACCGCTATCTGCTAATGAATGTCCGAACAGCTTGATGGATAATATGTTGAGCTAACAAATTGGGAAGGTTTTGTTCGAAGCCCGAACCATACCGAAAGAATCCATGTCAATGCAAGAGAGAAGATCGACTAATCGGTGAATCCGCCCTACTTTTGGATTTGAGAAAATAGGAATAAGATTTACACTTAGTAGTATTTTTGTGTGATGGTGAAGAAGTATCAATACCTCGTGGTGCATACCGGTAATATTAAATCTGCTACATATAGTGAATTACGTTTCAGTAACAAATGATCTCCAGAAAACATATGATTATCTTATTTATATATATTACTTTAACATGGTTATCTTATTTTAAAGGTTATTGAAAAAAACCATAAATGTATTCATTTGTTCATCGAAAAACTGCACAATTTATAATTTATTTCTGTTGTTTGTAAACTATCTGGAGATCAATATGAACTATACTAGTTGGGTATGTCATACCCGGTTTTTAAGAATATTACAAAGGCAGGCATACCACTTTTCCCGATTCCTCTTCGGTTGTTATCCAAAGTTGAGTATGTTTACCAGAGGTCATTTGTTACTAAAACGGCATTCATTACATGTAGCAGATTTAATATTACCAGTATGTACCACGAAGTATCTGCATCACCATCACACAAAAATACCACCAAATGCAAATCTCAAATCAAAAGAAGGACGGATTTACAGATTAGTCGATCTTCTCTCTTGCAACATATTATCCACCAAACAGTTCGGGCATCCAGGTATATATCGGGGTATTCTTACCAGATGCCATTTGTTACTAAAACGGCATTCACTACATGTAGCAGATTTAATATTACCAGTATGTACCACGAGATATCTGATTACTTCTTTACCATCACACAAAAATACCATCAAAATGTAAATCCCATCCCCAATTTCTAAAGTCCAAAAGAAGGACGGATTCACGGATTAGTCGTTCTTCGCCCTTGCATAGACATGGAATCTTTCAATATGGTACTGATCGGGTTTAGAACAAAACTTTCCCAGTTTGGTGGTGCAACACATTATCCAACAAACAGCTCGGGCATCCAGGTATATATCGGGGTATTTTTACCAGATGTCATTTGTTAACTAAAACGGTATTCACTACAAGTAGCAGATTTAACTTATTACCTTAACTTACCTAACCTTACTTAACTTATTAGATCGCGGGTCATATTTGTTACCAGCATACCCTACGAGGTATCTGGTTAGTTCTTTACCATCACACAAAATTGCCAACAAGTGTAAATATTCCCTTTTCTCAAATCCAAAAGAAGGATTTACTCATCGATTAGTCGATCATTTCTCTGGTACAGACATTAAATCTTTCAGTATTATACTGGTAGGATTTCGAACAAACTTCCCAGATTGGTGGCACAACACATTATCCACCAAACCGCTCCGGGCATCCAGATATTTATCGGGTATTTTTACCAGTGGTCATTTGCTACTTATTATTATTATTTATTACTACTTTAACATTACCATTATGCAGAACATGTCCACAACAACATAGATGGCGAACATAAACCTACCTATAGTTGTTTTCTTTTACTAATCTATAGTAATAAATTATTCCAAATTTAGCGAATATCATTTTGTTTAGAATCTTTCCATAAACACAATTTAAATTGTTCTAGGCATGAGGAAAAAGTGAAGTTCACGACTCCAGGCCCAGGCAGCTATAACGTATCCGGTGTCCGTCGTACTGGCAAGGAAGTGCAGCAGGGCAAGACAATTTCCGGTCGCACCAAGGACCCCCAGCCCTTCAAGACCCCTTCCCCGGGGGAGTACACCCCCGAGAAATGCCAGAAGGTTGTGCTCAACAAATCGCCCGCATACAGCTTCGGTCATAAAGGGAAGGACGCCAAACCAAGTGACATTCCTGGTAAGTTTCAACTGACATCATTAAGAATGATTGATAACCAGATCCAGTGAAATAATAATATCAACTGATAATCAACTAATGATGTCAATTGATAATCAAATAATGAGATCAATTGATAATCAAATAATGACTTCAATTGATAATCAAATGACATCAATTGATAATCAAATGACATCAATTGATAATCAAATAATGACTTCAATTGATAATCAAATAAGGACATCAATTGATAATCAAATAATGACTTCAATTGATAATCAAATAAGGACATCAATTGATAATCAAATAATGAGATCAATTGATAATCAAATAATGAGATCAACTGATAATCAAATAATGATATCAATTGATAATCAAATAATGAGGTCAATTGATAATCAAATAATGAGTTTTGACATCATTATTTCTATTAAAAAATAATTCACAAGGGAAGTAGAATGGGTATCCTAGTCAAATTTTTTATAATTTTTATCAACATTATGGCATAGTTTAGGCATAAATGATATAGATTATAATTTCAATATACATGGAATAATCTATAAATGCTGTTAATTGTTATACGAAATGTAATTTTGGTATTTATTAAACATTTTTGTTTAGTCTACTATAATTTTTTAATAAAATTAATTGTTCAGAATTATTTCTATGGGCCAAACAAGTTCTGTGGCATTTTATATACACTTTTATGAACATTATATATATCATTTATAAGAAATATTACATATCATAGAATTGTATTGTTGCTCCCCTACATATAATTCCAATGTGACAAAACTAATTTCCCAACATACTTTTTTTGTGTAGAGTAATAAATATAAAATAACAATCAAAATTTCTAAGCGCTACGATTTCAGTAGGTCAGTAGGCAAAAATTATGTTGGGATGAATTCTCCTTAACTAAGTATATTTTACTAAAATATTCTTGGAGTATTTTAATTTGCATTGTATACTGTAGGGAAAATATATATATACCACTTATATTGTTCAGCCTATGGAAAATAGTACTGTTTTAAAAGACAAATAAATAAGTCAGGAGTTATGTACTTAAGATGATGATAACTTATTCCATTGTTTTTCTGTAATCAATGATTTTTCTTATGACTTTTTTTCGTAACTCTGCTTTACTTAAAAGAAAACACTTGAAAATAACTGGAAATACTCGTTATAATAAGAACATTTATAAGCGGAAAACAGGTTTTTGAAATTTATGGAGTTTTTCGGGAAAATATTTGCCTGCTATTACTGCATTATAAAATTTTGAAACTTCCAAGTGCGAGGTGAATATAAAAATATTTGACGAAAGAGAACTATAAAAGTTTCACTTTCGGTTTCCAAACTTAGGTACTTTCGTTTACCTGCGGTGCTATATGAGAAGCATAATATGATATAATGGAGGAATAAAATTCCAATACAATGGAATGTCTTTACGGTGCTTTAAAAAACAGTTCTATAATGTTTTCTCTGGTTTTTAACGACATTCAATGAATGTTTTTATTTTGGGGGCCTGAATGGTCAGTGGCTAGCGCCCTGGCGCTCAGCACCATAAATTTCAGGCTCGTGTGCCAGCGATGCTATGGATGTTTGTAGTGGTTCGGAATCCACTTTAAACGGTAGGTCCCGGTCTAACAGGATCGTAAAGCGTTGCAGGGGTATTGCTATTATGCGTCCGTAGCTTATCTTCAAGCTACACGCACCTCCTGGGTAGTGCTAAGTGAGTAACAGCGGTGCAGCGCTTGCCTTGAGGCATCAAGACAACTGCCTAAGTGTTTGCCAGCTACATTAGAACAAAAAAAATTTTATATTTTTATTTTAGCATATAATCCGTTATTTTTTTTTTTTTTACTGCGCTCCTGTGACAAACGTTTAGTTTACAATCACTCACCCCGAGAGGAAATATATTTAGCACAAACATGTGTATTAGGTGTCCTACAGATTCTCACCCGGTAAGGAAGTATATTCCGCATCACGTACGTAACTCATTATCGGGTTTTCGGCTTAAAAGTGGAATCCGTCCACGAATTTATAATTATATGTCGTTAAATGTGTTAAATATTGTTTATATGTTTATGTGTTATGTGTTAAATATCGTTATTGCAACTGCTTTTGTGCAATGATCGTGCGTGTGTCAATAAAGCTGTGAGTTCTCAAACCTGTGCTTCAAGTATCTCAACCCAGCCACACCCAGTTACAATTTGGCTACGCATCCTGCACACTACATTATTAATTATATTTTAATTAGGATATATGCTACCTTTATTTCGTAATTAATAATCAACGAATTAATAGAGCATATTTATATGAATTTGTGACGTTTATTGGTCACATATAAAATAATTTACCGAGCGCCAGACCGCTAGCCTCTCGGCCATTCAGGGCCGGATTTATATTAATTCATCAAATAAATAATGTAATTTTAGTTATTTGCAATTAAATTCTTGTGGCATTTTAATGCGCTATATGTGCATTATAATTATATATCGGCATTATAGTTACTTGATATGTATATTTATAATTGAATTATACATATTGAGTTATACAGTTACTTGATATGCCTAATTATTCATCATTGAGCCAAACCTTCATTTGGAAAATAGAAACAAGAAAGTATTATGATTCCGCAGTTTTCACTTATTAGTACATCATGTCTCTGGCGCTCGGAGCCACAGTTCGAGTTCCGGATGTTCCATGGATGCTTGTAGAGCTTGAAATCCGCTTTAAATCGTAGGTATCAGCCTACTATTGCGTTGGGAGAAGGGCTGACAACCCTACCCCGTAAAAATAAAATATCTGTCTCGAAATCTGCCAGTAGGCAGACGACTTTGGCTCACCATGGGGCTGGTACGCCAATGATGAAGAAGAATTACATTATGTGATATTTTCATTTCTTCCTTGTCAGAATTTTGCACCGTTACTTTGCTAATGTACCTGAAAAACGTGTAGAAAACAAAAAGAATGCATAATGAAAACATTTTTGTTTATGCTAATTACATATAAAGATTTATTAAAATAAGATATAGTATTTGTATAACCTAATCTTTATTGAAAAATAAATATTGTTTATAAATAAAAGTTTCATTAATCCTTATGATTTATTAGATGATTACATAATTTATAAACTATCCATCTAATTTTTTTAATTACAACGCGCATTGAAAGCCTAAAAATCAATGATGGAGGGAAGCTTCCAATTACTTCAAGGCATGATCAAATCTTCTTTCCATCATAAGATGATTAGATAAGGTTGGCCTTGATCTACAGCTCTCTTTACATCTGACCGGTACAATTCGTGTCGACTTTCATTAATCCTTATGATTTATTAGAGGAGGTGATCTCATAAAAAATTTTTTATCCATCTTTTCGACTTTCTTTTCTAAAGGGTTATGATTAATTACTAGTATTATGAGATAAAAAGATTTCAGCCTTTTCAAATTTGAGAATTTTAGATTGCATACAAGTTTTGGATTGCCGTGAAATATTTTTTTAATAAAATACTTTTTTGACACGATGACATTAAACAGGCTGGTTTGTACCAGGATAATTTTAAATAATTTTATTTAAATTTTTAATAGCTAAAAAGAGGAAATTACACTAAACATTGAGCATATACTTAACATAAATCCTTTAAAAGTTTCGCTGTAAAGTAACGAAACATAAACGAAAGTTTTTCGTTTATAAATTTCGTTCGTCTTTTAATTATTTCAAGAGAACAGCATTTATTTCATATTCCCTTGTAATAGTAATAAAACTAATACATTTAAGTCATTGTTAATTTTTATCTGGATATAAAATTGCACATTAATTTTTGTGGATTTAAGATATTATATTACAAAGTTTGTATGTACCTTTGAATAAGTTTTAAATTTTTGTTTATGTTCATTTAATGAGCTACAATTCACTTATATGATGTCATTAAAAAGAGCAATTCAAGTTTAGTAAATTTTAAATATTAAAATATAAATAAAATATTAAAATGCAATATAATAGGATATTAAAAATGTAAATAAAATGTAAATGTTATAAAAAAAATTATCTTTTATATCGATAGATATATAACAGGGATATCAATATAAAGGATTTATAATCCGGTAAAGAATTATATATGAAAATATACGATATATAGTATTATTTAAATACTCATGATGTGTTTCATTAAGTGAGGTCATATATAAAGTACATCATTTGTTTTTGTCCAAATCAGATCATATTCATATAACATTGCTTTCTTTGCAAAACAATGTAATATTAAGAAAAAAAAAGTAATTTTCATGTAGACTGGCATAATTCATAAAGAACTTCAAATATACTTTTCTACCTAACACAAATTTCATTAAGAATTTAAAGGAAGACATGCTAGTCATTCTGTATTAAATTACATTTTTGTCATGTTTATAATGTCATGTCATGTTTTTATGAAAAATTTAAAAAATAATCATTCCATCTTATGCTAAGGGAACCTAAACGCCAACCTTATACGACAATAATTTTTAGCAACGAGTGTAAAACAATACAACGACTGCCACACATTTTTAAACATTCACCTGGTATATGCATGTTTGAAAATGACAACTCGGTCTTTTGTGAACGACGTTTCGTGAAAATCCAACTCTGCAAGCTGGACTTGTAGCGTGTTTGCTAAGCCAACCTTGTGAATCTGTGACCCGCACTTAATGACCCAAGGCTACCATTTCATTAGATCTTTTAGGAAAGAGGCTCACGCTAGGACATCAGTTACTTTGGACCACACCCTGGTTTGTTATCGGTTATTGTGGAGTTGAGAACTCAGCAGAAAGCTCCGAGACGTATCTATATTTATGGTTTCCGCCAATGGGGTGTGGAATAATTGCTTTAAGTTATACTGTTTCTGCAAAAAAGTGGGACAACTTGTTTTCGATGGTATAGAAATTGATTCTCATTCGCCTTGTGTTGCTTGCTTATTATAAAGTATTATCCAAAAGAACATGCGTTTAATAATGGCTTTTAATAAATAAAGACAACTATAACATCTCGGCCTATATTAGACCTATAACGGCTTCAAGAAGAGGGCCACTTTCAGGATCATGGAAACATTTTTTTTATTTTTATTTACAAGCACTCTGGATTATTATACTAAGAAATGAAAATTAAAAACATAAATTTGATCACAAGAGCACGATTAAATCGCAAGAACAGTTCACTCCAAGGTCGGAGATTTTCAGAGTTCTTGAGTCTACGTCGTATCTCAAAACACGTAGTCTGCGGCAGACCTTAATTATAACACGGCGTGATACACGAAACTACAAGGGGCTCACTTTGGAAACAGGCGGAAACTCCGGAATATTCAGTCACTTCAAAGAAAAGAGAAAAGCAAGGCTTTTTGTAGACTCATCGCAGAACTCTCTATTTTCTTCTCTTCTCCCTCTCTTTAAGAAAATCCGTCAAAAGGAAGGGGGTCAGCTTCCTTCACTTCTCATTATAGAAGACATTTCTCAACTAGTGGTCTACCACCAATCCCGTTGCAACAATTCATGGTGTAGTCCATATTCCTTCTGTAATTGTTTCGGCCTGCGAAGGTCGCAGAGACAATCGCTAATTTCATGAGATCTCATTATCCGTGATACTGAATATTTAATATCAGATTTTAATGACGGGTTGTTCTCATTAGGACAAAATACTAATTGCATGTAATATAACTACTCACAACACTGTTTGTCTGCTTTCAAGTTTTAGTGATGCTTTGAGTGAGTTTGATACTTTGTTGTTACGTACTTGTTAAAGAATATACATTCTTCTCTCCTGGGAATGAAATGCCATAATTCTTCCAGTGGTAAAAATGCTACAGCACATATTTGTAACTAATATATATATGTTTATATATACATATATATATAATTCAATTCATATTTTAAAAATGGAATTACAATAAATGCTCAAAGTGAGAGCTATTCTCCTTGTCTTTGACATCTGAGGCTGGATGCCACAGGGTATCTAAATGGTGTTGTATGCAATCAACTATTGAAGCCCTCAAAGACTTTTATGTCGATGAATTGACATCTGCTAACTGCAATTGTTTGTAGACATTAATGGCATTTCACAAAAGGCCAGTCAAGGCTCATTCATTAGGGACAGTTGCGTTAATTTATTGCAATTAAATCTTACTAATGTAAACATAAGCGTTGACGGTTTGAGTTCACGAAAAGTGTGTAGGGTTGCAGGTTTCGGTCAATTAAAAATAACATCATAATTTTACAAAAACGCATGTATTACTGTTGATGCATTAATTATACCTAAAATTACCTGTAACCTTCCTGAATGTCCAGTCGATGCATCTGTTTTGACAATCCTATTTACACAATTATTCTTCTATTTAAGATAAAATTACATTAAATATTGAACATATCAGTTTTGGCTTACACAAACCCCTTTATATAACATCATTCTTTAAAGGTTTCGCTGTATTGGCAGAAGTAGATAACGACTGATTATGAAGGACGTCTTCTGTCAATTAAAGGCAGATGATTGGATCACAAGAAGACATTCTGCTATCCAATGAAACGTCATAGTTGACTTGTTGCCAAAATTAGCAATTTGTTAATTTTTTTATATTACAATGAATGAGAAAGGAGAGCTATTTCCCATTTACACAATTTACTGTCGCGACACCCTATTTGCATCAATCGCAGTAGTGTAATCTATTATTTTTATCAGTTTCGATATCTGTACAATTTATGGATGAAATTTTAACTTTTTCACAATGTATTAAAAAAGTTCCATATGAAGATTTCATTTTTATTGGACCATCTTCTGAATAATTTTCTGGAATGTTACTGTAAAATTTTCTGCAATCCTTTCTACCTCTTTCGACTTATCACTCTGATATCTGTGCTTTACATTACCAGTTCTTCAAATTTCTACTGTATTTCTTGATTAGTTTATTTTTGTTGGGAAATTTTTTTCCGAACTCTAATCTATTTTCTATCTAATTTTAAATCTTGTGTATTAATCTTATTTATTTTAATAACAGAATCGATTCTATAAGATCTCCTTTCATTGTTGATCCGAGGTAGCTTATCATAGGTTATGAATGAAGTGGTATATGGGGATGTGAAGCAACAAGGACTATACAGTTGCTACAATCACTACATATATGAACACCTGTTAGTTTTTCCTTATTTTTAATATGACAAGTAAACGAAAATCTCTCGACAACGCTCTACGATAATGTTAGACTTGGGACCTACGTCTTTTAAAATGTGATTCGAACCACTTGGTTTATTTCAAAGCAGTCTGTCATGGCACTGGTTGCATTATTGAAGGATACTTCTTGGTTTATACATAAAACAGTAATACCAAATGATTGTATTATTGGTACCGAGTAACTGCTGATTGTGTTGTTGAGGCTTGGTTTATTTCTAGCCAGTCAGCCATTCAGGCCCGCTTATCATAGGCTTCAGGGCTGAGTATTAAAAATATTTCTAAAGCGACTCTTTGCTTGGTTTGTTGAAGGATACTTGGTTTCTTGTAACTGTCTTGCAAGTGGTTGTATTATTGAAGGATACTTGGTTTATTTCTAAAGCAGTAACTGGCTTTGTAACTGGTTGTATTATTGAAGGATACTTGGTTTATTTCTAAAGCAGTAACTGTCTTTGTAACTGATTGTATTGTTGAAGGATACTTGGTTTATTTCTAAAGCAGTAACTGTCTTCGGAACTGGTTGTATTGAAGGAAGAGATACTTGGTTTTATTTCTAAAACCGTAACTATCTTTCTTTGTAGTGATTGTATTATCTTTGAAGTGATTGTACTTGAAGGTTTATTTCTAAAGCAGTAACTGCTGATTGTGAAGGAACTTGGTTTATTTCTTCTATCTTTGAGTGGTTGTATTATTGAAGGATACTTGGTTTATTTCTAAATCAATAACTGTCTTTGGAACTGGTTGTATTGTTGAAGGATACTATTGAATTTCATCCTTAATATTTAATTTTAAAATTAATTTCAAGAATTTTAAAAGATAACAATTATTTTTTAAAGAATCGGGAGTCGTATTTTAAAACCACTTCCTGACACTGAATATATACCTCTTTTGAATAGTTAAAATGATAAACATTATAATTAAAAACTATCCTTTAATCTTACAGTAAACATTTTACTGTTACTTAATGCAAATTACTGTTATTAAAGAAACCAAACGCATCGATTCCGACATATTAACACAGAAATCTCGACAAAAACAATCATTATATGAAAGCACTATTGCCTGGAGTGATAATTTTCATTACCAAATTAGGCGCATATAACATGCGAACGCGGAAAAGTTTTATCTTTTCTAAGATAAAAGACATGAATAATGCTCTTTTTTATGAAATTGCAATCTATAAACAAATCTGCAATGTTAATGGATAGGCACTCCCAGCTTTTAAAAGCAGAATACATCCCATAGGGTTGAACCCGGTACTTAATTGCATCAACAACGGTTCCCTGAAGTGACTTTGGCTAAATAAATGTATGCACGTCTCGTTTGATCGTGCTACGAATTTTAATAAAAGGTGTTTGAGGCTGAGATTTGTAATAGATTTTTTTTTCTTAATTTTGGCGTTGCTGAGTTTATAATGAGATTAACTTGTATACCTTCAATTCAGGAAACAAGATTCATTAATTATGTGATGTCTTAAATGTGCAAATATATAAGCATCTTTTTTAGATATTAATTGAAATTTACAGAAAAATTCTTGTCTTTTTTTAATCAAGCTGTAAATTTTTTTATATGTGCTTACAGTTACGATTTGTTGCACAAATTTTTATTATTTAGAGTAGATGAATTTATTCAAATGCAATTAATTTGTAAATTTTAATTCAGGAAATAAGATTCATTTATCATATCATGTTTTAAATGCACAAATATAGAAAGAGCCACAAAAAAACATTTAAACTTGCTTCAAACTTTAATTATAGTATTTTTAGTTGATGTTGATAGTAAAAGTCTTTTCCCAATTTAGTGTGGCTGAATTGATCCGGATGTAATTAATTAAAAAAATTTCAATTAAAGAAAAAAATTCATCAATTATATGATGTTACGGGTCGAATATCATTAAGATAATTACTTATTCAGTTATTTTGTTTTTAGATAAAATGGATAACGAAATTCATGGAAGAAGTGAACGTTTCTTAATTAAATGTGTTTGAAATTTGCCATAGAAAATGTTTTCAGTTTTTGTGTGACTAATTTTTAATTGGATAGACAATAAGATCTTTATTGATGGAATTTTATAGCTTCTCTAATATTTAAAATCTAAATCTTCTTTATCATCACAACAGCCCAAGTGGGGGCAAAGCGGTCTGCCTATTATAGAAATGACTGCAAACTTCTAGACATGAGATGTTATCTTCTTTTATAGGGTAGGGTTATCAACCCTACTCCCAAAGCCATGTCTTGTTATACTGGAACCTACAGTTTAAAGTGGATTCAGAACCGCTACAAATATCCACTGCATCGCCGTGGACCCTAACCTGAAAATCCTGTGGCACCAAGTGCCAGAGCGCTAACCACTCGCCCATTAAACCCAATCATCTATAACCACGTGTATAATTTGTATATATTCAGATGATTTTTTTTTTTTTTAAAATTAAGGATTTTATTAATATTCTTCTTTTCTATGATATATTTACTCAATATCTTTTATTTAAATAATGTTTTTAGCAAAAGATTAAATTTCTTTTCTTTCATGCTGTCCTTTTTTCTTTTAGATTGCTAATAATGCTCGCTATTAAAAGTAAGCTAAAATTTTTAATCAATAACTTACTAACACTATTTCGATGCTTGATTCAATTCTAACTCATTAAATAAACACGTGCTGCTTAATTATAAGCTTGATTTGCTTGGGCTGAAATTCTTCAATTTGAACTTTCAGCTCCAGGGGCTTATGAACCGGAGAAAAGCTTGAAGATGGTGTTCGACAACTCACCCAGATATTCGTTTCGCTTAAAGCATAAAGATCCAAAGCCTGATGATGTGCCAGGCGAGTACATAGTTAATGATTCTAGCTCATATTAACTCATTAATATTAATTATAACATCTTAAATAGATCTAGCTTCAAATAATTATATTGCAATTCAATGATGTCTGTTGGTAACAATGTTCATAGTAAAAACTGAACTGAATTTTATACTAAATTAAGGTTTTTCATAAACGTTTTATGAATTTTTAATTATTAATCGGAATTTTGAATCAAGTTGCGAAATAAAAATTCTGATTTCCTTCCTGTCAATGTATTAAGGTTGTCCAAAATGTTACAAGCATTATGTACAAAAAAAAGTAATTTTGTTTCTGCTTTTTAAAGAACTATACTTAATATTCAATGTCATAATTTTGCTTAAATTTTCGAAAGTATAAGTTTAATAAATAACTCGCGAATTTTCAACAAATTCATAAAAATCTAAAGGTAGGCCAATAAAATTCTATGGCCTATAGGCCTAAAATTCTAAAAATTAAAAAAACATTTTTTTCTTGTAGCAAGAACGCATAGATCATCAAAAGTTTTATGTCTGTCAAAATATTTTTCTTTCTATTAACTTTCAACAAGATTCTTACAATATGTATCATTAATTTCATTCGAATCTTTGCTCATACTATTTAGCAAGTTAATGTAAGATCGAAGGGTAATGAATCTTCAATAACAAGGAACTCTTGGACAAATCTTAGGTTTAGTTTGTCACTCTATGGTCATTTTTGCACACTTTAGGCTAATTAGACCGGGATCTATAGTTTAAAGTGGATTCCGAACCACTCGCGAACATCCTTAACACAGCCAGTATTCGAACCTGAAGCCTATGATACCAATGGCCAGAGCTCTTGCCAATTGGCCAACAGGCCGCATCTTTGGAGATTTGATTCATCTATAAGTTATGATCTTATGATCTCAGACATTTTTTTTCTTCTAATGCAGCTGGCAAATAGACCGTGATCTTCGCCATAAGGGCTGCACCGATGTTACCAGTATTACCCAGGGGGTTCGTGTAATCTTGATGGTAAAGCTACGGACGCGGAAATCAATGCCCCTGCAGCGCTCACTCTTAGGGACCGGGACCTACGGCTTAAAGTGGATTCCGAACCACTACAAACAGCCATGGCAAAGTATTTGAACCCGATACCTGTGGTACCGAACGCCAGAAAGCCATTCGGCCATCAGGCCCTATGATGTCAGACATAAAATTATTGTAAACACCGAAAGATACTATGTTTAAAATCATAGTACGTAAGGTTCATGCCAAGGCAATTTTTGTCAGACAAATTCTGAAAAAAAAAAAAAAAAAAAAGAGTGAAATTGACTAACAGATGCAGTAAGGCGCTTAAAAATATTTTTTAACTTACAAAAAGAAGACCACTGCCACAAAAGAAGCTTAGTTTAATATGCGTCTACAGCTTAAGAATTATTTGTGTTACAGGGCATTTGGGCATTGTTATTTATAGCAGTTGTTGAATTTATGAAGCAGCTTTTGGTTAAAAGGCTTTTTGTTACTGTTTTTTTTTTTTTTTTTTATTTGGTGACCTTCTTCCAGACCCTTTTTGAACATTAAGAAAAACAAAAATTTCAGAAAAATTATTATTCCATATTAATTACATAATACTTCCTTTTCAATGTGCTTTTATTATTTTGGACAACCCTTGTATGTATATATTTTTACATTTAAATGTTAATTTTAATTATAAGTCTATGATATTTATTTAATTTTCAAATGATAAATGTTAATGCAATTGCACTTAAATTTGTGGTAGAAAATTTGAATTTAAAAAAAAAAAAAAAAAAGATTATTCGCTTACATTTAGTTTAATTTGTTTATAAACTGTCATATAAATTAATGAAAGCTTCTCTTTATTTGAATTCTTTTTGAATCTCGTATTTCTCTGAAAATGTTGAAAGCATTAGAGAAATTTAAACAAGAAAAAACTAGTTTTAAACAAATAGAATTTGTTGTAGCAAGAACGGCAAACCTGATTTCGAGACAAATAAACAATAAAAAAATATAAAACCTGATTTACAATAAAAAGCAGTTTTGTTTTACCCTAAAACTGCGATAATTTTAGTATGTTTTATAAGACATGACCATTTACAAGAACAGTTTCCTGTACCTTTACTACTATAGAACGTTTTTCATTATTAGCGAATGTCATCACAGTGACATATTTTTTTAAACCGAAATTATTTTAAAATTCTAGCTCCTGGTACATATGAACCAGAAAAAAGCATGAAAGCCGTGCTTGATTCTACGCCCAGATATTCTTTCCGAATCAAGTATAGAGAACCAAAACCAGATAATGTTCCAGGTATATTTAATGCTTAAATTCAATAAAAAAAACCGGTACTAACATTTCAATTCTTGGAACTTTATTTATTTGTTCAAATACTAATGGTTCTAATAAAATTAAATAGGCTTGAGGGAAAAACTTTACCACAAACCAACATGTTCTTTAGATCAATAAACTCTAAAATTCTGACTTCTAATTCTTATCAACCAGGAAAATTAACAAAGGTTCTTTATTATTCTAATCTAAATATTATTTCATAATAAAATAACCCAAAACGATATTTCAGATATAAAATTAAATTAAGTTCTAGTTTCTAATTTTTATGAACAGGGGTTCTTTATTATTCTAGTCTAAAATTAAAGTATATTTCAGATATAAAATTAAAAGCTTCTAATTCTTATGAATTAATAAGGTTTTTTTTATTCTAGTCTTAATATAATAAAATAACCCCAAACTCAGATATAAATTAAATTCGGGGGGAAAAGTTGTTCTTTATTAAAATTAAATTAAATCAAATGTAACTATATTCAACCAAACTATATTTCAGATGTAAATTAAATTAAATTAAATAGCTTCTAATTCTTATGAACTGGGAAAAATTAATAAAGTTCTTTATTATTCTAGTCATTAAAATAAACCCAAACTATATTTCAGTTGTAAAATTAAATTAAATAGTTTCTAATTGTTATGAACTAAAATAATAAAGGTTCTTTAGAAAACTATATTCAAAGATATAAAAAACCCAAAACTATATTTCAGATATTGCAACTAATTTCTAATTGAAAAAAAGATAAATTTAATCAAATATTTTACTAAAAAACATTCATTGGTTTTTAAATCATAAATTTAACTACTAAATTTATGAAATTCTAGCTCCTGGTGCTTATGAACCAGAAAAAAGTATGAAAGCTGTGCTTGATTCTACGCCAAGATATTCTTTCCGAATCAAACACAAAGAACCTAAACCAGAAAATATTCCAGGTATATTTATAATTTAGGCTCAAACCAAAATTGAAACTAACAATTAATTCATTAATTTTGCATTATTTATGCTATTGCTAAAGTGAATGATAAAAATAGGCTTTTTAAAAAGAAAATTTAAGCAAATTAGTTTTTAATTTTTTAATTAGTTAACTAAATTCTAACCTCGTACAAGAATAAAATTTTGAATCTAATAGATTTTACATCAAAATATTTTGCAAACTGTAGTTTACAACTAATTTAGCAATCTGCCCTATTTACAGCCATAATTTAACATTTAAGCTGATTAGATACTAAAAATTAACTTTTAAAATTAAAAATCTAATTCCTAATTTTGTAAAAATTCCGAAATTCTAGCTCCTGGTGCTTACGAACCAGAAAAAAGCATGAAGGCTGTTCTTGATTCTACTCCAAGATATTCTTTTAGAATTAAACACAAAGAACCAAAACCAGATAATGTTCCAGGTATATTTATATCTCAAGATTCAAACCAGAATAGAAACTAACAAATTAGTTCTTCAAATTTCATTTTTTATTAGTATACAATAACTAATTCCTGATATAAAATAAATTGACCCTAAAGAACTTGAGTATAAATTAATTTATAAACAAGTAATATAAAAAAAAATTTTAAAGTCAATTCCTACTTTTTTTCACTATATTGCAGAAAGTCCTTTATAAATAAAGTTGAAATTTTCCTCTTTCATTTCCCGCCATCTATTGGTAAGATACATGCAACTTAAATCTAAAAAACTAAAATTAATTAATTAAATTTAATTAATGAATTAATATTTGAAAAAACTGTGACGTCAAGTATCATACACTACAAGTTCAACTTCAAGTATCATCCACTTGAACTTGAGTGAAGAAATAAAAGTATTTTATTAACGATTAAAAATTTGAACAAGATATATAAATACATACATAGCGAGTGTGTGAACTAATAGTAGGAATTGAATAATCAATCTCATTAACCAAATAAAAAGGGTAGTAAAATGGTTCATTATTTTTAAATCGTTCTAAATTTACGAAATTCTGAAATTCTAGCTCCTGGTGCTTATGAACCAGAAAAAGCATGAAGGCTGTTCTTGATTCTACTCCAAGATATTCTTTTTTAGAATTAAACACAAAGAACCAAAACCAGATAATGTTCCAGGTACATTTAGAGTTCAAATTTTAAAATAAAATCTTAGTAACAATTTAATTATTAATACTTAACATTCTTTATAGAAGAGCTAATATAAATTAAATTGGCTAATACATCTAACCCTATTTTTAAATAAATGGAGTTTTTAAATTCCAGCTCCTGGTGCTTACGAACCAGAAAAAAGTTTGAAAGTTGTACTTGATTCTACACCAAAATATTCTTTCAGAATCAAATACAAAGACCCTAAACCAGATAACGTTCCAGGTATTAAATAAGATTTTCAAATAATTGTTATAATATTTTTTACAATAATATTTAATATCTGACAACATATCAAAAATTGTAACTTTAATGGCTTAGTTTCTAAAGTTATGAAATTCCAAAATTTTAGCTCCTGGTGCTTACGAACCAGAAAAAAGTATGAAGGCTGTACTTGATTCTACGCCTAGATATTCTTTCAGAATTAAATATAGAGAACCAAAACCTGACAATGTACCAGGTACATTTTAATCTCATGCTTTAAAATTTTTTATTCAAACAAATATTGTTTTTCTGGTTTCAATATTTTCAAATAGTAATATCTTAAAATGAATTTTAAATCATTAGTATTTAATTTTTTTAATTTTTAATTTATAGCTCCTGGTGCTTACGAACCAGAAAAAAGCATGAAGGCTGTTCTTGATTCCACGCCTCAATACTCCTTCAGAATTAAACCTAAGGATGCAAAACCTGACAATGTTCCAGGTACTTTTTTATATAACGTTGAACATAACTTTTAATATCATTGTAATTGCACATTAATATTATCATACTTCAGAAAAATAAAATAATGTCTGAAAAATGCAACAATATTTGGTGATAAATAAAAAGGAATTGACATATGGATATTTAACTATCAAAACTAATTACATTAGCTGTTTTTTTTTTTTTTTTTCAAAAATTCTCAACTATAACTTTGATAACTCAGAGAATTTTCTGTGTCTAAACTTATCGCTAATACTAAAAATAATCTAATTTTTAAATCTGACAAACATCTATATTGTTTTAAGAGAAATTAGTTCAATCAAATCTAAAGATTATATTTTTCTCGCTAGATGGCAGCACGACATATTGCAAATCTTAAAAATAAATAATTTCTAAATCTGATCAATAAAATAGTCAGTGATTATAAGCAATATCGCAAATTAGTTTTTTTTAAATTAATAAAATTCGCTTGTCTTAAATTTAGCAAAAATTTTGGGTTTTATTTATTTTTATAAGAAATTTATTTTAATATGCAATGTTCAAAATGCCATATTTAATGTACAGTTATTTAAATGTTCTTTTTTTTACCAGATTTAAATTTTTTTGTCAAGGGATTTAAAAATTTTTTTGTTTTTTTACAATATATTTTATTTTGTCTTTTTTTGTCATATTTTGATTATTTATTTTTATAAGAAATTTATTTTATGTAGGTCATGTTTAAGAATAACATGATTTAATAAGAACAGCCATTTACATGTTTTTCAGCTTTTTGGTCCAAAATATGACTTAAAAACAAAATTTTTTGTCAAAAATTTAAAAAATTTTTTTTTTTTGTTTCCTATTTACAATATGAAATTTTAATGTTTTTTTTTTTGTCATATTTTGGACCAAAAAAACTAAGAAAACATGTAGTGAATTCATAATTCAGTTTAATAGTAGGTCATTTATTTTTTTTTTTTAGTTTATATCCTTGTATAAAACTAAAAAAATAAATAAATAGCTTTTTTTTTTAAAGTTAAACTGAGAATTGATTTGGAAAATATTTTTCTTATTATTTTTTAAGAAATGCAAAGTATATTTTGATTTTTATTGTAAACAAAAACAGAATGTCATTTTAATTTTATAATATTATACAGATGCAATACTAAAAAAAAATATACTTAAAAATAAGTTTTAATTTTTTTATAACCCACTAATCTAGATCATATTTTGAAATCAACTAATAGATACTTCGAAAAACCTATTATTTCCATAAGAAAAAAATTAATAGACAAAAATTGGTTGTTAAAAAAGTGATTGAAATAAACATTTTATTTCCTTTAAATCGTAATTTAATTGTAGAATTTTTAATCGTAGGGGTAAAATGAATAAGATGAAAATATTAATGTACATCAAGGCAAGCATCATATTTATTATAAGATAATTCGTTTTCATTTATACGATAATCATTCTTCGTTACAGAAAATAATTATTCGTGGCATAAGATAATCATTGTTTGTGATAATCTTAAAAGTATATATCCAGTATAAGCAAAGTATTTATCCAGTATTACATTATTTTTAAGAAATGCACTTCGATTTGATTGATTGTTATTGATTTAAGAAATGCACAATCTAATCTGATTGATTGATTGATTGATTGATTGATCTAAGAAATGCACAATCCAATTGATTGATAATGCTATTGAATTAAGAAATGCAATTTAATTTATTGATTGAATGATTTAAGAAATGCACAATTGATTGATTTAAAAAATGCACAATTTAATTGATTGATTGAATGATTTAAGAAAGTTACAATCTAATTGATTTAAGAAATGCACAATTTAATTGATTGATTAATTGATTTAAGAAATTGATTTAATTAAATACGAAAGGCACAATCGAATTGATTAATTGGTTGATTGATTGATTTAAGAAATGCACAATCTAATTGATTGATTTAAGAAATCAATCTAATTGATTGATTTAAGAAATGCACAATCTAATTGATTGATTTAAGAAATGCACAATCTAATTGATTGATTTAAGAAATGCACAATCGAATTGAATAATGGTATTGATTTAAGAAATGCACAATCTTTGATTGATTGATTTAAGATTTAAGAAATGCACAATGTAATTGATTGATTTAAGAAATGCACAATATAATTTTTTGATAATGCTATTGATTTAAGAAATAAGAAATGCACAAATGATTGATAATCTATTGAGTTAAGAATAGAAGTTTGTAGTTGTAATAGTATAGTATTTTTAAGTTAAATTTTTGTTAATAAAAAAAAAGCCATCGTATATTAAACATGGCGTTTTCTTCTGTAGCGCCCGGAGCATATGAGCCTGAAAAAAGCGCCAAGGTGGTTCTAGATTCCACTCCTCAATACTCTTTCGGAATCAAGCACAAAGAACCGAAAGCTGATAATGTACCAGGCGAGTAACTGTTTCTTTGAGAGGGTTCAACATTTAGTGCTCGCAAAAGATTCTATGAAAAAGAACGAAAATTCTTACAAATTCGTCCTTTATGATTTTCAAACGATATTCGTTCATTAAAGTATAATTTTTTATGGTATATTTACGTTTAGTCCCAAAATTATATTCATACGTAGGGATTGCAATGAGTTTTTCGCTTATGATATAACAAATTATTATAAATTAAGTTGTGCAATTTTTTCCTCAAAAAAGGCAGTTATTTCTTTCAAAAAGTTAATATAATACATTAGACAAAGTCCATTGCTGTGCCCTTTGGCAAAAGGCGAGTTTCTCGGCAAAAGAACGACTCATTTTTGAGGCTATCCATAAATCAACCCGATTTTGATTGTATCGAACGAATTGAATTACTTCTCAGACAGACCATGTGTCAATGATCGGAACAAGTAATAATCAGAAGGAGCAGTGTCTGGAGAATACAGTTGGTAATGTAAGACTTTCCATCAAAGCGTTTTCACTTTTTAGCAAGCTTTTCATTATATGGTCTGAATTGCCATTCTGAAAATGACTTGATCGTATTGACTCGTATTCTGAATTTTTTTTCAATTATATTTTCAAACACCATTGCAATTGATGGCATTCATCAATAATAGTTTCACCACAATTTAGCAGCTCAGGATTTTTTTTTGTTGGTGTTGACCAGCAAGTTCATATTTTTTTTTATCAAAATCACCGTTTTAAAATCTGTTAAATCATTTTCTATACGGTTTTTCTTAAGCGCAAAGTGTCTGGCTTTTTTATCTGGTTCCCCATGAACTTCCGCAACAATTCGATGCGCATCAACCGCACTTTTCTTCTACTTAAAACAGAAAAGAAAACTTTCCTCCAATGTTCTTTTTCGTTACAGCATTCAGCTTATTGAAAGTTCCAAAAAATTCACCGTTCATTGAAATGATATATGCTAAACATTAATGTCTAATGACAACTGTTGGCATGCACTTTTCCGTCTGACTTATCTGAGGATGATAATACTAATTATAATTAATTATTAGAAAACTACATGAATTAAGTTTAATATCTATTATGTTGTTCCACGTGAAATAAACTTTTAATGTTAGTTGACATATTATAAAGTATATACCTGCTAACACTAAGTTAAATAAGAGTGTTATATATCATTTTATTGTTCTTTCTGACTGTGTCTAATTGTATGTTTTGTTCACATACAAAAGACAGTGGCATACAATTAGATCAGTGGGTGTACAATTAGACAGACGCTTTTGAATTTTTACAAAAACGTAGAGAAATAGAAAAATTGAGTTCTACAAAATCTGAGTCATTTTTCTGTATGAATACAAACTTGAATATTCTAATATCCAAGCAACATGAAACATTAACACTGCATTTGGGATTGATACTTTTTAACGTAAAAACGAAAAGTCACTTACTAACAGTCATAAGTTTTACGTTATCTCTTTCAAAATAAAATTTATGCATCCAATAATCGAATTAGATCAAATAACACTTTACTGGAATCCCAATTAGACAAAATAAAAGTAAATTACAACACAATAACAATTGCAGTTAAAACACAACAGCCATCTTTATATCTTATAATTACAATAATGTTGCCAATTTCACTTAACGAAACATTTCAAAATAAACGTTGCCATTCACTTACATTTTTGAATTATACAGCTAAATATAATTTATACAGCTGATGTACCCACAATGAGATGAGGTTTTGACAAGATTTGTTATATAAGCTAAAAAAAGGAATCAATAATTATATAGCAAATGAATTTATTCATTTGTTAAATATATAAAATGTCAATAAATCTTGATTTATACAAAAGGTGTTTAACTTTGTACTGAAGACGATTAATTATTTTTTATTAACTACAATAGTTTTTGTCGAAAATGTTAGAAAATTTTGGAGCTGACTTTTTTGCAATACCATTTAAATACTTGCGAAATTATTTTTCAAGAAGGATTCATAGTAATTATTTTATTAATATAAATGGCTTTGATGAAATATTCTAAATATGGAAAAAAAATGAATTGTCTTTTATATTTTTAAAATTATCTTATGCCAAATTCTGAAATAGCTAAATAAAAATAAAGTTTTAGTATAGATAAGTAATATAAAAAAAAAACTTTATTACAGATATAAATTAAATAATACAATGAAAAGCTATTAATCTCTATAGGAATACTAAATTTATCCAGACAACTTTTTTTCTTAGTTTCTGTCTGGGTCAAAAATACTCGATTTAAAATTAACTTTCTTAGATTTCTACGCCTACATGAAAAAGTTATTTTGACACCGGCATTGAAAAAGTTTCATTTTCTTTTTTTTTTTTTTTTATCACCAAATACTGAAAACAAATTTTTTAAAAAAAAAAAAAAACCTGAATATAATTTTTTTTAAAGAGTCTTAGAAAAAGATTGTTTTTGAAGAAATATTTTTTTTGCTTTTATGCCTAATCACAGTAGATCTATTAATAAATTTTTAATGATGATCAAGTTTCGTGTATAGAATAATATAATTTCTACACTTTGTTCGTTCGTTTCTACATATTGTTCGTTTTAAACTAAATAAAACTAAAAGTTTAATTTAAATAAATTAAAAGCATAAAATAAAATAAATGAAAAAACTAAAAAAAAAAAAAAAAAAAAATACATAATAAAATAAAATAAATAAAAACAATACATAATAAAAAATAAAAATAAACAAATAATAAATAATAAAGCTAAAACTAAAATTAAAATAATACTTAAAGTTTAAAAAATAAAACTAGATAAATAAAAATAAAATAAAATAAATAAAAAAACAATAAATAATAAAAAAAAAATAAAAATAAATAAAAAAAATAAATAATAAAAATAAAACTAAAAAGTAGTAAAATAAAAAATAAAAGTCAATAAAACTAAAAATAAAAGTAAATAAAACTAAAAGTTTTTTTTTTTTTTTTTTTTTTTTTTTTCTTCATATTTTTAATTATAGGAAATTATAGCGTTTAAAAATCTTCAATCTTTGAAAAACTATTTAACAATTATAAAATTTAATTATCTTTAGAGTATATATATAGGTCATGATGACCGAGTAACAGTGCTTTGGGCCACAGATTTCGGGTTCGAGTCCCGGCTGTGCCATGGATGATTGTAGTGGTTCGGAATCCATTTTAAACCGTATGTGCTGGTCTCATATGACTGTTGGGCGTAAAGCAAACAAACCTACCCCGAAAGAAGAAAAAACATCTGTTTCTGCATCTGCCAGTAGGCGGACGGCAATGGTTCACTATGGACTGTAGTGTCAGTGAGTTAGTTAGTACATTACAGTTAGTTTTAGAAATCAAATACCAAATTTTTATATGAAAACAAATTAGGTTAGAGCATTTTCTTTTTATATAGAATGCCACATATTCAAAATTTACTGGAAGTGCATTGCAGACACTATTACAGAAACAAAAAAGATTCGATGGTCATTTTGTCACTATACATGAGAATTTCGAGTTTATAACCACGTGTCTGGCTGGAGTTTTCCGGTTCCTTTGCCCATACGGCACACGAATTCTAGGCAAATAACTTAAAATTAAACAACAAATTAATTTTTATCCAATTTTTTGTGCTTGCCTGACTTGGACCTTATTTAAATCTGACAAAAAAAAAAAACTTTAGAATCCACTAGCTGTTTGTACTGCAGTCTCTGCTTTCATTCACGAGGAGATTTTAGATTGATTGTTACAACATATACAAATAGAGAGTCAGGTTTTGACATACAAGGCTGCCAATGTGTGTGCAGGTATATATATATATAATATATATATATATATTGTATGTTTTGGGATAAAGTATTAATGAATTTATGGGGTTGTTTATGGCGATAATATTTAAATATCTTTCTGAATGTCGAATAATTACAAAAAAAAATTTATTTAAAAATTTCTGTTGATTTTCCAGAGAAATTTCATAAATTCACGCCAAACCCTACATTTTTCTACTAACCCTACAGTCTTTGATAATATTTTCATTATTTTTTTTTATTTATTTTTTTGTTTATTGTGAGGACATTAGTTTTTTTATTAACTTTCCCATTCAGTATTTGTCCTTTATTACTTAATTGTGTAATATTTTAAGATAAAAAATTAAATTATTCCCATTAATTTATATTGCTTCAAACGTATAATAATAAATTTACATTCTTTGTGTAGCTCCTGGTGCCATGACCCAGAAAAGAGCATGCAGACTGTTTTAGATTCCACCCTAAATACTCTTTTGGCCTGAAACCAAAAGATCCTAAACCTGATAACGTACCTGGTAACTAATAATCTAATAATTAATATAATTTTTTTTTTTGCATTTTGATTTTATATTTTCACACAATTAGCAATGCTTATAACTTCTGTATAGCATATAACTCCTTAATACAACATTTCGATCTAACGTAATTAGAAATTTAAGTAAAAAGTTCAATAACTTGTTCAATAACTTTAGTTCAATAACTTGTCATACCTACATATTCCATACCACTGGCTCTCAAAGTAGGTTCCACCTGAACTCTGGGGATCAGTATAAAGATCATCGGGAGTGATAGTAGCCTCAGTTGTAATGGGTGGGTTAAGGAAGGGGGCTTTTAATAAAATTCAAGTGGAGGTGAAGACATAAATAAGAAGGAAAAAAAAATAAAATGTAGACGAACTATTTGACGACGATTTAAATATGGCTATTAACAATTTTTGGCTGAAAAAGCACATACCTACATTTAATCCTGGATTATGGACGGTAACACAAAAGATTTTAATGGCATTTCCTGCTTTATTTAGAGGAACGGGGTTTTAATGCTGCCACAAATTTGTTAACAAAAAACAAAACAAGTACAAATAGCGAATTGCAGTAATTTAAAAATACTGCTGACAAAAGGCGAGAATTAATTCTTTTATTACAGGGCATTTTCAGGGCACTCATCATTGTTTTTAATGTTATAGGTAGATTTCTGGTGAAGCATCAAAGGGTTTTACAAATTTCAGAATAACGATTGGAAGCCCGCTCGTAAAAGGACACAAAGTTAATTTTTAAAGTTTAAACTGCATCACCTAGATATAGACGAAAATTCGGGTGAATGTTTGTAATTAGATGCGTCAGTCTTTCAGGGATCTTAAATCCTTTGATGTGCTGTAAAAATCAGACTCTAGGCTGAGCGACTCATGAAAGCTAACAAAACGATTTCGCTTTCCTTGCCCGACTTGTGGTTACCTGAGCTGTTAGGAAGTGTGCATTCGGGCTGAGGTTCAATCCGCTGGCGGCATCGTTGTAGACACTGTTTCAAAAATGAGGACACTGGATGCACATGCGACACTTTGTGATGTTCAGCATCTTGCCTTGCTATTCAGACTACCTGGTGGGAATTCCTCCCGAAAACCACTACACCACTGCATCATCACAACAGAAGCTGCCCCTTTCTCTCAATCCATGACTCATGGGATGTCCGTCCCACGTTTGCCGGCCTCTGAGAAATAGTCACAACAACACAACAATGTTTTCCGTCCAAACTGAAACAAACCCATTTGGTGTAGGTTGCTCAAAATGACGCTCAATACTTTCGGATTCATGTGTAGACGTAGTTTTAGGATTATACTTCTTCCACAATCTCAACAAAAATATCTCTTTGTCCCATGGATTTAACCTTTCTAACTGGTAGGAGGCTACATAGTCCTAGGTTGGGGTGGAGTGTAAGAAAAGAAATGTATTAATATATAATATTTTTGAACTATTATTGATTCAATAACATATTTATCATAATAAAAATAGTATAATTTTTTATAACATTTATAGTATTTCATAGCATAATTTTTATTAACATATGGAACGTCGCCCAAATTATTTGTCAGTTTCTTTTGCGTTACTGGAATTATGATACACTGTATTTTAAAGAAATCCAACGTTCGTGTTACATAGGAATTACCTTATTTTTTCATTATATTTTTATAAAAAATAAACAACTTAGCGAATAAAAATTTTTAATATGTAATAAAGATAAAACATTTTCGATACATTTGACATTTCATTTTATATTAAAAATATACAACAGATTCATAATACAGAATGTGAAAAAGGAAGTAAATATTTCAGATTATATTAGCACATAAAACTCATATCACACAAAATGAATTTCTCTTTCATTTTATTGTAAAACTAATATTTCCGTCACCTATTGGCTTCCGCCAAAATCGATTTGCGCTATCACTCTTCCTCTATGTTCTTTTACCGAAATAATTTATTTAATTACTTAAAAGTTTTAATTCCATCATTCCTTTATTCAAAGAGTTTCTCGTATAACCTTGAACTAGTTGTTGAAAACTGTACTAGTATGTATGGAAATAATTTATAAGTAATGTATTCCATTTTTCACATGTGTATAATAAGTGTCATTTATTCATAATGCTTTTATTTAATTTTTTGTGAATGAATAAAAATGACAGAAAAGCAATATTTCTTTTCAATAATTTATGCTAGCCATGACTGGATAAATTAAACGTGTCATTTTTTAACATAATATAAGAGTTATTTTTCTTGTAACATGTAATTACGTAAATTATTTTCCAACATATAAATGTATGCTGAAGCTAAAAAACATGATTAGATGAATTTTATTTGCAACTTTATAAAGCACTTGTAATATTCGCAAAGCAAAGCATCAGTTAGACAATTTCTTGCTTTTAAAACATTTATAAATACATACAGATTAGTGTTAAGTTGTGAACTTAGATATCAAATTGGTATACATCTGAATATGGAATGATATGTGCATAATACATACCTAAGATACGTATGAAAGCCATGTTGGGTATTTATAACAATCATTATTGGATATTTATCTTATTTAAATAAATTCTAGTTCAATTATTTTTAATCGTTTGCTGTTATTTTTGAATAATAACATTTTTTATTTTACTAAATTTTCGTCAAAAACTAATTATTAATTAATTAATCATAATTAATTGATACTTATTTTTATCAATTTAATTATTAAATTATTAATAAATTATAATTAAATTATTATTAGTAATTAATTTTATTATTCATTTAATATATATTATTCAATTTTTAAAACAACGTAACTACAGATTGGCATTAATTTAAAAAACCGTCTGATTTTATTTGTAAAATATATATTTAAGATACGTATGAAAGCCACATTGAGTATTTATAACAATCATTATTGGTTATTTATCTTATTTAGATAAGTTATAGTTCAATTATTATAAAATTGAACGATTTTCTGCATTGTTTTTAATCGTTTGCGGTTGGGAGTAATATTTAGTATTTAAATAGTAACAATTCTTTATTCTAAATTGTCTTTAAAAACTAATTATTAATTAATTAATTATTATTAATTATTAATTAATTTTACTGTTCATTTAATTATTTAATATTCTTTTTATTGTTGATTATTTTTATTATTCATTTAATATATATTATTCAATTTTTAAAACAATGTAGCTACAGATTTTAAATCTAAAAAAATCGTCTGATTTTAATTTAGTTTATTTTTCTGGATATTATTATTCTTAATTCTGAAACTAATTATTAGTTATTAATTAATTTTACTATTTATTTAATTATTAATTATGATTTTTATTATTCATTATTTTTATTATTCATTTAAGATATATTATTCAATTTTTAAAACAATGTAGCTACAGATTTGAATGAGTAAAAAAAAAAAATTGTCTGATTTTAATTTAGTTTATTTTTATATTATTATTCTTAATTCTAAAACTAATTATTAATTAATTTTACTATTCATTTAATTATTAATTATTATTTTTATTGTTAATTATTTTTATTATTCATTTAATATATATCATTCAATTTTTTAAAACAATGTAACTACAGATTGGCAATAATTTAAAAATCGTCTGATTTTAATTTAGCTTATTTTTACTGGATATTATTATTCTTAATTTTTACGTTTAAAATTTTTAACGGTCGTGTTTGAGTATTCTTGTTAATGTTTTCGATATTTTTTATTTTAAATAATAAAACAAATTTAATTTAATTTGAAATGTCTTAATTTATTTGCTCTTATTATTTTGTTGTAATTCGAAATTGTGTTTCTTTTTTAAAAAAATTTAGCTCCTGGTGCTTACGATCCCGAAAAGAGTTTAAAAAATGTTCTTGATTCTACACCTAAATATTCTTTTGGATTGAAACATAAAGATCCTAAACCGGATAATGTACCAGGTAAGTGAAATTTCATAAAAAATATTTATATTTTTTATTTTAAATTTTTAAAGTATTTTCTTAAGTTGCATTGCCTGGTTTTTGAAGATATAACTTGAAATATACTGTTTCTTTATAATATTTTATCCTGTGAAAATCGTAACCTAATTAACAGTTCAATAAGGTTAATAATTGCAGCTTTTAGTCATTTCTCTTTTCTTTAATATTATTCGAGTTAAATGCTGATATTTTATTTTTTATTTATAGCATTCTGTTTATGTGCAGATAAAAACTCACATAAATGTTATTAAAATTGAGTTTATGATGAAAATTTTAAATTAAATACTTTATTTTTATTTATTTACATTAATGTTTATCATAATTGAAATATCCAATTGTTTTTGCAAAACAAAGATTAAAAAATAATTGACGACAGTATAAATTTTACAAAATTTACTGTACATGGTGTTTAATATAAATTCTTGAAAAAAATATTCTTCTTTTAAGTGAATCTTTCCTCTAATGCATGAAATATATAATAATAAGTAGTACTAAATATTTCCTTTAATGTATTATGGTAACGAATAAATATTCATTACATAAAATTGTAGAATCTATAATATCTATAAAGAAGTACAACAAACAGTAAAATAAAATTTTTATCGGGGAACCTCTTATTTCATTAATGTATGTCACAAATGGAGTAGAGACATTTCGACTTCCAAGAGGAACTTTTAAGGAGAACTGCTCCAAATTTGCCTGTCATATGGAAAAATATATCAAAAACTCTCCTGGCTCTCATTGATTAACTACCAGCAAAAATCAGTTTAATTCGCTACTTTTCTGAAAAGTTATATTTAACAATAATAAGCAACCAGTTAATAAGCTACGACAATAAAAAAGGAATTAATAAGCAACCAATGGAACTCACGTCGAAATTCATCCACTTTTGTCGTTAGCTTGCAGGTTAATAAAGAAATTGTATTTCTATATTTTATAGAAATACAATTATATTATCTATAGATTTCTCTAAAATAATTTTTTAATGTATTAAGTAAGTTTAGAATGAATATTTTTAATTTTTTTTATATATATTTTTTATTTTTCTTTATTAAATCAAATATATTCAGTTATTATTAACTGAGAAAAAAATTTAGGTATTTCTATCTCCGATAATAAATATATTGGGAAAAAAGTATTTTTTTAAACTTTAAGAATTATTTTTCAATTAATTTGTACATTGCCAAATATTTTAATCATATTTAACGACATTTATTTGCACTAAAAATTCGGACATTTTTTAATTAGTATATTAATATTATAAATATTTTTGTCTACATCCAATATTTGGATTTTTTTATTTAATCCAAATATTTGATTTAACTATTAATTAAATAATTAATTATTAATTTTTATACCAATATTTTAATTTTTCTATTTGTTATAAATATTGAAATCAGAAAAAATTTCTTAAATATTAGAACAAAAATCGGAATTAATCTTTTTGCTTGGTTTGTTGCTCTACGATCATCTTGTGCGCACGAGGGTTAAACAGACCGGGACTTACAAATTAAAGCGGCTTCCGAACCATTAAGAAACATGTATGCCGCCGCCAGGATTCGAACCTTAAGTCTCTGATACCAAAGGCCAGAGAGCTAGCAACTTGGCCACCAGATCTCTTTAATGTTTTACAAGGGATAGTTAACATTTTTGTGATTATAGGTTTTAACAATGCGGTGAAAATTGACTAAAATAAGAGCTTTAGCCATTTTAATTTGACTGTTATATTAATTTAACTGGAAGAACAAAAATAATGTTTTGAAAATGTTTCTACGAGTTTGATTTGTCAAACTTCCAAATCTGAAAAATAATGTTTAATTATTTTTACATTTGCAAATAATTTAAATAAATAAAAAATATATTAAACCAGAAAATAAGAAATCTTGGATCTTTTTTTCAGCTCCCTGGTGCCTATGATCCAGAAAAGAGTGCAAAGAATGTTTTGGATTCATCTCCTCAATACTCTTTTGGATTGAAATATAAGGATCCAAAACCTAATGACGTACCTGGTAAGCATTTTTGATACTAGAATATGAATTCCTCTGTAAATTATTAAAAATAAGATTATGATTAAATATGTAAGATCATGAACGTAATTATTTTTTTAATCAGTACCCGTATCTTTTATAAAAGTGCAAATTTTGTCATTCTAACATCATTGGCAGTGTTCTTCAGAATTTTTTTAAATATATTTTTAAGAAATGTTATTTTTATATCACTATTATTGTTGTTATAGTATCCTCTGAACAGTATAAGAAAATTAAATATCGTGGTGTTCTCGAATAATATTAACTATGTTGATTACCAGCTCAAAGCGTAAATCCTATTCCGATCCTGGTTCTATTAACGTATGGTGGCTGTAGCAACAGCTGCGCAATCAAAACCATGATGAGCAGTAAGCTCGACATCAAGACAGTTGCCACATTTTTATATTTTTAACGCCTTCAGCAGAAATTTTCACATTTTGGTGGTGTTTCATCCTAAATTTGATTTGTGAGAATAGTAGCTGTTTTCTGTCGACATTTAGTTCTGTAATTTGGTTTAGTTTTGATTTCAGAAGGAATTCGACCAAGGCATTTGCATCTGCATTTTGCATCAAAGGAAAGTAGGAATGGCAGTTTGATCCAGACTTCTGGCCTTTTTCGCCAAAAGTCTGCAGTTTCATTAAATTTCAAACCCACATGAGCTAAGATTCATTGCAAGGATACACATTCTATGCAACAGTGGATTTGTTCTAAAAAGATATAAGGTTCAAAATCAAAACTTGAAAAATCTTCATTAAGAGCCTGTAAGGCAGAGCTTGAATCAGTGAAGATAGTAATTCCATTCATTTGTTGTGATGGGGTAGACTCAGGTAGGCCTCAAGTGCCTTTTGAATGGCTAGCAGTTATCCCGTGAAGTTTAGTGCAATGTTGTGAAATAAAATTTTTTCGTTTATTGGCTATAATTTCTTTCATTCAATTATCAACTTTTTTTCAGTTTTATATTTCTAAAATTATCCACTATGTTGTAAAAATGAAATATTTCCCCACACATGGAATTATTGTTGCTAATGTGCAAATATTATCAGCTTTGTATTATACAATAATTGGTGAACTGGGATTAGTTAAAATGAAACATTTTGATATAAATGAAAAATATAATAATGTTACAAATGAAATAATAAAGGAAAAATATTTAAAAAATGAAAAATATTTAAAGCATTTTTATAGCAAATGAGAAACTTATTCATACGTTTTTAAAAAATGGTATTATATATCTTTAATACTATAAATGTTGGTGTTTCAAAAAAAATTAAAAGCTACAAGATATATTTTGTAATAATATTTATAATTTCAAATAGCTGGAATGTTATGTCTGCGAATTTTTTTCTAAATTTAATCATTTACATATTTATAATTTCCCCGTTGTTGTTACAATTCTAGAATATTCTGCATTTCATTTCTGAATACATTAGCATTGAAAAAATTTACAGCTCCAGGTTATTATGACGCCGAAAATGCCATGAAGAGCTTATTAGACAAGAAACCAAGTTATACATTCAGCGGAAAACCAAAACCTACTAAAATAGAAGAAACGCCTGGTAAATTTGATGCACTTTGCATGAAAAGCACCTAATTAATTTCACACATAATTTTTCTTAAAAAAGCTCACTGCATGAAAAACTTATCTTATCTTAAATATTAATCTCATCTCTTTTATTTAGTTTTTTTTCCTGCACCAAAATGTTCTTCAAAAAAAAAATAAATTTTTTCATTTGTGAAATATATTTAAATAAAAAGCGTATTCAGACCTCCAAAAGTTAGGAAAGATCACAAATAATACTGATATCAAATGAATATATAAATATAGAATCATATATTAATAAACCACTAATAGTCTTTTGAAAGTGTTGGTCACTTATAGAAATCTGTGATATTGAAAATTACATTTTTGTTGTCTGTTGTTTGTGCAGCTGGATCTGTCGTGGTTGGGGTGAGACTTGAGACCCAAGTTTTCACACAGCTTTATTTTCACGCGCACAAACACCACATATACAATAATTAACACATTTAAAGACGTCTAATTAAAGATTTGACGAAGGATACTAGTTCTAAGCCGGAAATAAAGATATTTCCTCTCGGGATGAGATTGTAAATTAACCGTCTCTGAGGCAGCGCCAGTTGCGCCACTTCCTCTCGGGTGAGAGTCTCGATGCCTACTAACCATTTCTCCTGAACACCACAAGTGGTGCTCCGGGGCGTGATCCAATCACAATCTGCAAAAACTTTGAAACCGTTTTAGCCTAATATACTAGATACAACACCTTTTGTATATCACTTTTAAATTCTTTTGGTAAAAAACAGAACATTTTTTATGTCTCAGTTTGTTGCAGATTATTTTTACTTCAAGAGGACAAAAAATATCTGCAACATTGATGCAAAGATGTTTCCATAACTTTAACCAATTGTAAAGAAGTCCAATACAATGCCACTGAACTACAGAAAATGACGCAACGCATTTCTAAAGAGCATTTTTTTATTTTTCAAAGACGAACTCAAGTTTACTTTAAAAAGTGATTCAGGTCTGAAGAGTCACATCATACTTTTGTTGAAAGACGTATTTATAGAAGAGGCGGAATAAGAATCCAATAACATGGAATATCTCTGGAGGGTCCGTCGACGTTCGGGCTTTAATTTGATATTTTATATGTATAAAGAAAATATTTTTTTATAAATTTTAATTTATTATTGATACAGCTTTTTTTTCCTATTTTTTTCATTTTATTGTTATAGTATTTAAATGACAGATCCATTTGTTATATGTTACTATTAATCCTTCACTATTTTTTAACAATGTAAGTCTGATAACAAAGTCATAAAATAGCACCTGCTATCGATAGCGTAACTATACCACTTGAGGCCCTTGGCAGATTTTTCAAATGAGGGCCCCTCCATGCAAAGTATCATCATTGTATTTTCTTTTTAATAAAGTACTACCTAAAATACGTATTATTGTTTATTGACACTATGAACCTTTAATTTTAAGGGGGGGTAAATTAAAATTACCGGTTTTCTTATTAAAAATTTTTCGGGCTTTCTGCTCAATAAAAGTGTCAAAGACAACAGCATCAAGGTTCAAGTTTCAGGCCATAGAATGTTCGATGTATAGAATAGCCACATTGCGTTTTATGTCTTGTCCCATTGAATTGCTTAACAGGGTTTTATCAGTTTTAATTTCGAGAATGATTTTTCAGCACTAACTGCAATCATAGGAATTGTCATAAATAACATAAGTGCAATGCACAAGTCAGGAAATCTTAAAGACACAAAATGATTTCTTATGATTAATAAATCAGCCAATTCCCTTAAGGAATACTTTTTTTATTTCGTGTATAAAAGTGGAGAGAATCCTTTATTGATCGGAGCGTGGATAATTTACTAATAGCCTTTGTGCTCTGGCCGGGGTCCGTGACAATTTACCCGTCTTGCTATCCTATTGTTACGCTATACATAAATTTTCATGTGTCACCTAGTTAGTCCCAAGAAAAAAAGAGAAACTAAAATAGAAAAAGCTATTAATTTAGTCCAAAATGTGAACTATATAAACTGAAAATTTTTAAATATATATTCATACATACATACATACATACATCACAATGTAAATGACTATCACTACAGAAGTAGATTTTAAAAAAAATGTCCAGGAATTTAGCACAAAAAAAAGACATAAAACAGTTTCAGACAAATAAACTTCTTTTTTCTTCTGGTGTATTTTTCTTGAATTCATGGATTCCATACATCATATTTACACATTATAATAGTAGTCTTCATATGCAAAGTACTACACGATTTGTAATTTTCTTTCAGCTCCTGGTGCTTATGATCCAGAGAAGAGCGCGAAAAATGTTTTGGATTCATCTCCTCAATATTCCTTCGGATTGAAATACAAGGATCCGAAACCTAGTGATGTACCTGGTGAGTGATTAGTACAATTAACTATTCAAAATCCCTCCATCTTTCATTTGAAGCTGCAGTATATAATTCAGTAGTTTGTTTTTTACCATTGTTTTTAAAATCACAAAAAAAAAATATCGGATAATCTATTATAATACATTAAAACATTTATGAAATGTTTTAATGTATAAGTTAACACTTGTTATTACAAATATTATAAATATTTTTTATTCAAGGAATAGTTTAATTTAAATTATTTATAAAGTAATCAATCTCTGTAAGTAAGTGTCAGTATAAGTAAGTATCTTTAAATATTGTAGTGTGCATTTTGGGGAATTTGATTGTAACTGGGTGTGGTTGGGTTGAAATACTTGCACAGGTTGAAGAACTCACAACTTTATTGACACATGCACTAACACCACACACATACAATATCTAACACATTTAGAGACATATTTATAGATTCGTGGAAGGATTCCACTTCTAAACCGAAAATCTGATACTCAGGTACGCGCTGAATGCACAAAATATGCTTCCTGTCCGGGTGAGAGCCTATAGGCCAACTGACCATCTCCTGAACGCCACAGGGGGCGCTCTTGCCAACGCGTAGCAGGAAGCATAGTTACAATATATGTTTGAATAACTGCAATAAAGTAAAATTATTGTTTCTAGTTCTTATTTTTTTTCTTTTTAGTTATTCAATATCTCAATTACTTTACAAGTTAATTAAATTTTAATCATGTGTTTCATGTTAATAATTTTCAAAATGCTTAATTTATTATTAAGATGTATCGAAAAGATGGATATACCCAAAATGCCAGACATCAATTAATATCCAATTGTTGTTTTTATCCGTTGATGAATTTCATTCGATCTAATAACTAATTTGTTTTACATCATGTTTCATATATTTTATCTTTTTACCGTTATGTTGATATTAAATTTATATTGCTTCACACTTCTTGGTCAATTCTGTCTTCATGCTGTAAAACAACAAGTATCATGCCATACGTTAATCGCTCAATTTATTAATCGCTCGATGTTTATTTAAACTACGTTTTTGTGTATATAAACAGTTAAAAAAAGTGCACAATGTGTAAGTAAGAATAAAGCAATGTAATCAATAAAATGGACCCTGATTGCCAAGTGACAAGTTCTCTGACGCTCGGTGCCGCAGACTTCAAGTTCGATTCCTGGCTGTGCCAGGGATGTTTATAGTTGTTTAGAATCCACTTTAAACCTAAATTCCCGGTCTAATATAATTGTAGAACGTTGGGTGTAGGGCTGACCACACTACCCCGTAAAAAAACATCTCCTGTATCGAAATCCACCAGGAAACAGACGGCCTTAGCCCAGCATGGGGCTGTTGCACCAATGACGAAGAATCATCTACAGCATAACGACTTGTTGTGCCACCATGCAAGCCAATTATTCTGTAAAAAGAAACTAATTATTTTCAAAAACGCATTCTTGTGTATGTAAAGTTGCAAGTTTCCCCACGTTATCAGTTTAAATAACATTGCAGCTGCATCATATATGCCATATCAATAGCGAAATACCTCAATGTCGAGTGACTAGCATTAAAAAAATTACAATATAATTTAGCAATATTTTGAGGATAAATAAGAGAATATTAATACAGATTAAGTAAAAAATTAATAAGAATTATCTGTGATAACTTTAAGAAAACAAACATTTTCAGATATCATTGAAGATATTTTAATGTCCTGATGGCCGAGTGACTGGCGCTCAGTGCCAAAGGTTTCGGGTTTGTGTCCCGGCGGTGGCATGAATGTTTGTAGTGGTTCGAATCCCCTTTAAACCGTAGGACCCGGCCTAATATGACTATAGAGCGTTGGGCTGACAAGTCTACCCCGTAAAAAAACATCTGTTTTCTGCCAGTAGGCAGTTAACAGACCACTAGAAAGAAATCTGCCAGTAGGCAGACCCCCTTGGCCCACCATGAAGCTGCGGCGCCAATGAAGAAGAAGAATTAAAGATATTTTAGATAAATTTCGACTTACAAGAAAAAGTTCGATATTTTAATTTATGATATTTATTCAAATTACCTACAAAAGATTATAAAATAGAAGGAGGGAGTTATATTTTAAGCAACAACTGATATAAGAGCTATGCCATCGTGTGATGCATGTAGTTTTCGGTAACCATCATTGTAACGATATGCGATAATCCTTTATTGTTTTTTCAAAAGTCTTTAAAAGCAAATATGCATTTTGAAATCTTAACTGGAAATTTCAGCTCCTGGATACTACGATGCCGAGGGCGCAATGAAGAGCTTAGTAGAAAAACAACCCAGTTTCACATTCGGAGGCAAACCGAAACCAACAAAAATACACAACACACCTGGTAATACCTGCATTTTGCTTGTAAAGCACACACAGCACCGGCACTTTTATGGATATTTAAACTACTTCATTTAAATCGCACTCAATAATATTCATACCAAAATTAAAAAGAAATATTTATGATAAGAAGTTATCATTTTCAAGATGAATTAGGACTTAAAAAAACAAATTGAAACTTCTTTCTACAGCTCCTGGTGCCTACGATCCAGAGAAAAGCGCGAAAAATGTTTTGGATTCATCTCCCCAATATTCTTTTGGATTGAAATACAAGGATCCAAAACCCAATGATATACCTGGTGAGTTGATGAGATCCATGCTCTGTTATTAATAGATTTTAATCAACGTTTGCTAGTTGATAAAAGTAATTTTTGCTTGAATTTTAATATTCATTACTATCGGCGTCTATTCTCTTGAAAAATAATTTGCTGTTTATTTATGTCATTTACTTTTATCAAGAGAATAGATGCCTATGGTAATGAATCGGCCGTTATTTATGACCGTTTTTTTTTTTTTTTTTTGTTATAAATTATTAGAAATTCTTACAGACTGATTAAAATTAATTTTTTCATTCACCTGATGAATGTAGAAAAAGTTCAAGATTTATTTATTTAAAACTCGAATTCTTCATTAATTTTTTATTGGTACTGAGCTTAAATTTGATGTTGTTATTGTTTATTTATAAAATAGACAAGAAGAATATCAAATAAAATGAATAACAATATGAAATTATATAGGTATAAATAACAATATCATATAAAATAGACATAAATGACAATATCAAATAAAATAGGTATAAATAACAATATCAAATAAAATAGACATAAAGGGCAATATCAAATAAAATAGACATAAATAACAATATCAAATAAAATAGGTATAAATAACAATATTAAATAAAATAGACATAAAGGGCAATATCAAATAAAATAGACATAAATAACAATATCAAATAAAATAGGTATAAATAACAATATCAAATAAAATAGACATAAATGACAATATCAAATAAAATAGACATAAATAAAATAAAATAGACATAAATAACAGTACAAAATAACTGTAATCTATTAATGAATTTTAGTTTCTCAACATGATTTATTTTTTATTTCTCCAAAACATCTTCAATAAACTACTCAGTGATGGTTATATTTCATAAACACTACCTATTCTTGGAACGATAGTTTGGAAACATTATAGCAATAATGACTTTATGTTGTGTAGTCCATAACATCTTCTCAATTTACATTGTATATAGAGAATTGCATTTTCCCTATTTAAAATAATAATGGTACCTAGATAGTCTTAACTACAAAACTTAGTTCCAGTCAAACTAATATTTTATTAACATTTTACATTATTACATCCATAAATTTCACAAAATGTGTAAATTTATTGATTATTCCAAATTTTTGTAACATTTCATTCTTTTGATTATTATATTATATTATAATAATTAAAAATATTCACAACGCTATCAGAAAGGAAAAAATGAAAAATTTGTTATTCAACTTAACACTTTAATTCCCGAAATCTAGAACTCACTTCATATCTATAATTTTTTTATGAGGAAGGGAATCTATCTATGAGGAGTATAGATTATCTTCTCTAGAAGTTGATAACCAATTCATAATGATGTCTTTTTGCATGCGACTTGATATTGACAAATTTTAATTGATACTTATCACTTACAGGAAGTCTCGTGTTATCTTTTGTGAAACAAATTGAGGCTTTAAACAATAACATTTATTCTTGCTTTCTATGGCATAATTCTCGTAAGTGTCAACAACCTCAAACTACTATAACAATATTATGATCATATGTGCGACATTGCATCTTTACATTTTGAAAGTCAATGACAGATTTTTATTTCCAAACTCTTCTTATGATTAATAACTATGATATAACATAAGATCCTTTCGGCAAATCAATCCAAAAAAAGTTTTAAAATTTTTGATGGTCAAGTGTCTAGCTCTCTGACGCTCGATACCACAGATTTTGACTTCGAGTCCCGGCGGTGCCATGGGTGTTTGTAGTGGTTCGGAATTCACTTTAAGCCATTGGTCCAGGTCTAATATGGCTGTTGGGCGTAGAGTTGACAACCCTACCCCGTAAAAAGTCAGTGTCGCGGAGCAAAGTCAGACTTCTACCTGCGGGTGCTCCATCACCACAGAAAATGCCCCCTCCCTTTCCATGAGACCACATGGGTTCTTGGATTTGGTCTAGATGTTGCTGTCGAGTGTGATATAAAAACAATAGTTTTTAAGAAAATTACTGAATATTCACCTGCTTAAAAATACAAATTCACCAACTGAGATACTTCTTGCAACAATAAATTTCCAAATTAGGAATCCTCGCATTATATTAAAAATATTAACTTTCCTAACTGTAATAGATTTTACTTCAATTATTCTTTGCACATATTTTTTGTTAACCTGAATTTAAAATTAACTATACACATGTAGTTAAAATATTAAATTTCGCTGCTAAGAATTTTCTAAACTTTAATTTGCATGAATAACAATTTGCAGCTCCTGGATATTACGATGCCGATAATGCCATGAAGAGCTTATCAGAAAAACCACCAAGTTATACATTTGGTGGAAAACCAAAACCTGTCAAAATAGATGAAACACCTGGTAATTTGCTAAAAACGCTAATATTTTTAATTAGAATATTTATTCACATTTTCATTCATTTATTCATTATCATAGCTTGCTATAGAAGATAACGTTTTCACCATTTCATATTTTCGCTTGAACTATTTTATATATTTATTCATTATCATAGCTTGCATAGAAGATAACGTTTTCACTATTTTCGTATTTTCGCTTGAACTATTTTATATATTTATTCATTATCATAGCTTGCTATAGAAGATAACGTTTTCACCATTTTCGTATTTTCGCTTGAACTATTTTATATATTTAATCATTATCATAGCTTGCTATAGAAGATAACGTTTTCACCATTTCATATTTTCGCTTGAACTATTTTATATATTTATTCATTATCAGAGCTTGCATAGAAGATAACGTTTTCACTATTTTCGTATTTTCGCTTGAACTATTTTATATATTTATTCATTATCATAGCTTGCTATAGAAGATAACGTTTTCACCATTTTCGTATTTTCGCTTGAACTATTTTATATATTTAATCATTATCATAGCTTGCTATAGAAGATAACGTTTTTCACCATTTCATATTTTCGCTTGAACTATTTTATATATTTATTCATTATCAGAGCTTGCATAGAAGATAACGTTTTCACTATTTTCGTATTTTCGCTTGAACTATTTTATATATTTATTCATTATCATAGCTTGCTATAGAAGATAACGTTTTCACCATTTTCGTATTTTCGCTTGAACTATTTTATATATTTAATCATTATCATAGCTTGCTATAGAAGATAACGTTTTCACCATTTCATATTTTCGCTTGAACTATTTTATATATTTATTCATTATCAGAGCTTGCATAGAAGATAACGTTTTCACTATTTTCGTATTTTCGCTTGAACTATTTTATATATTTATTCATTATCATAGCTTGCTATAGAAGATAACGTTTTCACCATTTTCGTATTTTCGCTTGAACTATTTTATATATTTAATCATTATCATAGCTTGCTATAGAAGATAACGTTTTCACCATTTCATATTTTTTGAACTATTTTATATATTTATTCATTATCAGAGCTTGCATAGAAGATAACGTTTTCACTATTTTCGTATTTTCGCTTGAACTATTTTTATATATTTAATCATTATCATAGCTTGCTATAGAAGATAACGTTTTCACCATTTTCGTATTTTCGCTTGAACTATTTTATATTTTTGCACTCATTTTCTATGATACGACTTTATGTTCTACGATATAACATGTTGGCCTTTCGAATTAAGGAATCTTTGTTCAAAACTCTACAAATAAATATTCCGTACATTCCGAAAGATTACATTTCTGTACCTGTTATCTTGGAAAATCCTTTACTTGAGGTCAACGAGGATGGCAGAAGGACCCTCCAGATTTTACCCTTGGGTGTTTCATTATGTTATGCTAGCGAGAAGTGGATGCAGTCTAGCATACCTTCTAATGATGCCTCTTGAGTAACGCTGAATTTGCAAGATATCTGCCATTGTTGTGGAAAAAGACCCGAGATCACAATTACTTGGAAAAAGAACAGCACTTAGTAGAATTAGTATTAAAAATAATTGTTTTAGATTGCAATTTTATTTTTAAAATAACCTTTTTGGGACATATAAAGCAATTTCTAAATTATTTTATAGATATCAGGAAACTAAATTGTATTATTATGGCTTTTAAATATACCACAAATCATAATATTACTAATATTTTCTGTATTAGGCAATCATATAGGTTTTCGTATTTCCGTGCTTATTTTCTATTCATATCAAATATTTAAAATACTAACTACTAATAAAATTTTTTAAATTTAAATTTGCATTTTTTTTTTGCTAAAGATTTTCAAATAAAGTTTTCCTACAAATTTATTAAAAGCCCGCATAGCTAAAAAATACTTATTTCATTCGAAAACTTCACATTGATCAAAAAATGACCAAAAACTAATTACTACTAATTATTGCTCAAATACTGTGATATTTTAATATAAGTATTATTTTTAAAACGCTCTATTATTAACAGTTCTGTAGCAGTTTGTTTAATTTAGCCAAATTCTTTTTATCCATATTTCTATTTTTTACAAAAATAGCCTTGCTTTTATTCCATTCTAAAGGAATAATTTGTACTTCTCCTTTGGGAACAGTATCATAATTCAGTTTTCATCCATTGTATGGAAAATGTTGACAGTTATTTTTGTTATAAATCTTACCTGTAAGAATACAAATAACTCTAATTATTATTTTAAGTGGAAAAGAACAATGCTTATCTTTCTTGAAATGCGCATGTAGATCAGATATTGTATGGAACAAAACATGCTTGAAACTGGAATAGCAGACAAACAACGTTTGTTGTCGTATCTAAAGCTGAGTTTCTATAATAATTTCTTGTACATAGATTAAAAAGTAATTTAAATTTTTTTATTTCAAATTTACAGCATTTTATGTATAAAAAAATTAATTATTTGATGAAATATAATAAAAAATATAATAATATATATATATAAATGTAATAATACATAATAATAATATACTTATAATAAAAATTATAAGTAAAATAAATTTTCATAAAAATATAAACATTTTGGAAACATTTAAATGTAATTAAATAATTAAGCGCAATATAAGCTAATTTATAATAAGCTATTTAGATAATTAAGCGCAATATAAGCATAATAATATTATTTATATCTATTTAATTAATTAATTAATATTATTAGCTTGGTAAAATAATATTATTAACTTGGTAAATAATATTATTAGCTCTCGTAAACGCGCTGGCTTTTGGTACCATAGGCTGGTACCAAATCCTAGTGGTAGCTTGGATATTTGTGAGTGGTTCACATTCCATGTTAAATGTAGGTCCTAATCTAATTAGCCCAAAGTGTGCAAAAAATTACCGTTGAGCGACAAATCAAACGAATAATAATATTTTGCCCGACTCGTGGTTCAGTAGGAACGTGCGCCGCTGGTGAACATGAGGACTGAGGTTCAGTCCGCTGGCGGCTTTGTTATCGACATTGTTTCAAAAGAATGTGGAGACTCAATGGCGTTTGTAATGTTCAGCATCTTGTCTCGTGAATCGAACTAGCTGATGATAGTTTTCTGTTTTTCTCACATACGATACTCAAATGCGAGGTAGTTCTTCTTAAAAGGGTCCCGGAAGGCACTGCCCTCCTTCTTCAGCGACACGGAGCCAAGTCAGACTTCTACCTACGGGTACTCCATCACAACAGAATCTGCTCCTTTATCTCAATCCACGAGTACACTGAAAATTTACTTACTGAAAATTACTGAAAATTTACTTACTGAAAATTACTGAAAATTTACTTCTTTCTATACTATTAATTAACATGAAACGTTGTTATTACAAAATAAATTTGCTCTTAAACTTTGATATTAAAATTAAATTAAAACATATTAACTAAATTGGATTATATTTTAGAATTCTTCAAAATTATTGTTGCGTTATATTTTCTTTATAAATTGCTCATTAATTTTTACGTTACTTATAATCGCACTCTTTTCTACAACTCTCTTATTTTAAAATTCAATTAATCTTACGTTTTATTAACCATATTATGAATTCACATTTGCACATTTTTTTCTTATTATGCTCAACAACGGCATGCTGTGCATGTGCTTTAGCGCAAGATATTCACAGCACCCTATACGCACATTACGAGATGTTGGTTGTATAGTTTCCAAAAATCTTTTGATTTCTTATAGCTCCTGGCGATTACGATGCAGGTGAAGCGTTGCGGAAGTTGAAAGAATCGAAGCCAAGTTTCTCTTTCGGTGGCAAACATAAATCTCTCAAAATAGAGGAAACGCCCGGTAAAAAAACTACTCCACAAATAGATTACTTAGAACTTTTCCTAAATATTTTATACGCATAATAAAAAATTATTTTATTTATAAGCAGTACTTAATAAGCATTAAATTAAAATATAATTTTAACAAGATGAGGTGTAGTATAGAAAAGTAACTATTTCGGCAATCAAAATTTCATCTCCAATTCGATTCAACGATTTAAAAAAAAAAAAAGAGATTTTTCAATTTTTTTGGCGATTTTTTTAGTGGGCTAAAATCAGTGCTATATGTTACATATGTTGCTTTTAAACCATCTTTAGCGACTAAACGTACTCATGATAAATATAAAGTAAGTACTTTTAAATATACTGTCGTAAGAAGATTTATATGTTTTTGCTTTAAAACTGATAATAATTCAATTATGAAAAAAGTAATTAACTTTCGTAAAAGCTTCAAATAAACGAATTGGTGTAATAATCAATAATAAACTCATTTCTGACAAAAGAGATTTAAAAAAATTAACAAGTTTATTTACTATGTAACAGTTGCAAATATGGTCACCGATAAATATTTCTGCTTAAATTTATTAACTTTTGTTGCTAAATATATTATATTAGTTTACTAATATAATATACATATTATATTAGTATGCTATATATATTAGTATACATATTATATTAGTATACTATATATATTAGTATACATATTATATTAGTATACATGAGATTAAATTTTGTATGAAGTTCATTAATAAAGCACCCTATCTCTACTGACAATGACATGATGGAAAATGACGTCTTCTTTATGTGTACTATACACTAGCGTAATTAAAAATAAATCCCATGGACATGGGACACTTTCTGTAGAACATGAATTAAATTATGTTAACCGATAGTAGCAAATATGTGGTTCAAATCATTAAAAAGTTGTTAGTAAATTCATAGTCATATTGACTTTTGGTTCATACAGTTTAAATGCTAAAGCAATTATAATTTTAATGTATTTTATGTACGTCTTTTAGAATGGATTACAAATTTCAATTTAGATTCTGATGCATCAAGTTTTTTTTTTTTATCACAGCTCCCGGATCATACGACATCGAAAAAGTGGATAAAAGTGTTCTTCAGAAATCTCCCGCTTTCTCTTTCGGTCTCAAATACAAAGATCTAAAACCTGATGATATTCCTGGTAACAACTTTCTCTACTAACATTTATGTAATTTGCTATTAATTTTAACTTTCATTCTTTTATATAATTCCAGCAATCAGTTCCAAATACGTTATTTCGTATCTGGTACAATTGATGATGATTATCTTAACACTATTTCAGTTGATCATGATTATCTTAACACTATTTCAGTTGATGATGATTATCTTAACACTATTTCAGTTGATGATGATTATCTTAACACTATTTCAGTTGATGATGATTATCTTAACACTATTTCAGTTGATGATGATTATCTTAACACTATTTCAGTTGATGATGATTATCTTAACACTGTTACTAGCTTTTAACATTTAACATCTCTAAGATGCAACATTTAAAAAACACTAAAAGATTGTTTTCACTCTAGTTAGAATAATCATGAGAAGATATACATTTGTTTGGGTAAAGAAATAAAACTAGAAATGAATGAAATAACTCATGCTTAAAAAAATGAATAAAATATCTAAATCTAAAGAAATCCAAAAGTAGTTTTGGATCTTTTTTTCTGTAAGTACTGGGTTTAAGCCACTTGACAATATTTTAATGACAAGTAAGTCATTCTGAAAACAAATTTTTAAGTATGTTTTTAAAATTTATGAATGATTCAGTAATTAATCGACAAATCTGACACATTAACTTTTTAATTATTCTTTTATTATTGTAACTTAATAAAATAATTATAATGAAGTTTTATTATTATATGAGCAATAATCACAGTATGTTTTAATTAATATACACTGAAATTTATTTTATTTTGCAGTCTTTTTTTTTTTTTTTTTTTTTTTATTAGTCACATAAAAAATGCCCAATAAGCATGAATTAAATGTAATAAATCGTAAGAAAATTAATGAATGCTCTCAAAGCGAGTTGCTGAAGTTTTTGTGCGATGATTTTTTGTGCAGTGAAAAAAAGTGTGCTGTTTTGTACTTGTTTTCTTACTATCAGAGCTCTATTATATTTTTCTTCATACTTTATTCTTATATTTTACCATTTTACATTTTTTAACATACAAGATGGCCACAACTAAATTAATACAATACATAGCCATCTATTGTTTAATATATTTATTAATTCGAATGAAATTTAACAGGAATAAGAAATTTAGCATGCTGAACTCTAAATATAGGAAAATTAATTTTAAATATTTAAAGACATAAACAATTTCAATGAAATTAATTCATACATATCGTTGAATGAATGTTAATTTAATGAGAATTCTCGCTTGAATGTTCGTTAAATTATTCATTGCATCCGCAGAAAAAAATAAAACTTAAAAAACGTTTTCATGGAATTTTATTTTGGAAGGATAATTTCGAACCTAAGTTATGATCATCCGACTTTAAGTGTCTCCACGAGCGTCTGTTTTATCAGATGCAAAAAGAAAAAAAGTCAAGTATTTCAATTATCAGAATTGTTTCTCTAATAGTTGGAAGATAAACCAGAATAACATGTACTTAAACTGCTACAGTGCGGCACGTGGATCTATTCAATTTATTAAGAAAAAAAGAATTACGCAGTTAATGGCACAGATTTTTTTTTCCATTTTGATATCGGTTATTAAACTACACGTAATTGTAAATCAAGTTGTTATGTATTGAATCTTTTAATTTAATGTAAATGTATTAAATAACTTGAACATTTTTACAACACTGAAATTAAAAAGGTATTTAATATACATTTAAAATATTATGAAGCCATTATTTGACATACAAAAATTGTAACTCTAAAGGAACCTTTCTAAAAAAAAAAAAAACACTTTGTTGTATAATTTAAGAAAATATGAATTCATAAACTTTTTTTTTTTATCCTATGCCCCGTCTCCGACCTCTCAGTCATTAGTCGATGAGCAGCCCAATGCAGTAAAGAACGAAAAAACAATCACTAAAAAGGCTCACCTTTGGCGCTCGGAGCCACAGGTTTCGGGTTCGAGTCCCGGCGGTGCCATGGATGTTTATAGTGGTTCGAAATCCACTTTAAATCGTAGATCCTGGTCTAATATAACTGTAGAGCGTTAGGCGCAATGATGATAATCGTGTGCCCCCCTAGGGGGCAGGTACCCAGTAAAAAAAAGCATCTCCTGTCTGGAAATCTTCCAGTAGGCAGACGGCCTTGGCCTACCATGGGGTTGTTGCGCTAATGAGGAAGTAGAAAGGCATTGTCAGTAACTCAAAAAGTGAAATAGTTAAGAACAGTAGGCAGGGGCCTGAACGGGTGACGGTGTCTGGCGCTCAGTGCCACATGTTTCGGTTTCGAGTCCCGGCGGTGCCATGGATACTTGTAATGTTTCCCAATCCACTTTAAGCCGTAGGTCCCGGTCTCATATAACTGTAGAGCGTCACAGAGTCCAATCAGACTTCTCACCCACATCATTCCCAAACTGTATGGGGCAACTCAGCTCTAGGCACAGTGATGTGATGTGGTGTAGCGTAGTAGTAATAGTAGAACTGATGTTGCTGAGGTTGCTCTCCAGTCATGGGTTTGGCATAGTCGCAACGGGGCAAAAATCTGTATCAGCCAATCCTATTCTATACAGGTGATTCTGTAAGTAGTTGTGGCCTGTGACAAGTCTAAAGCAGGCCACGTCGACAGCTTTTGGCAAGGACTGGAAAATCTTATTGACTTATTCAAACTATCATAAACTTTCCTAAAAACAAACATTCAGTAAGAAATTCATAAGAATTCTTTTAAGAATATGTTATATGATTATCATTTTCCTCTTTATTTCATTCATCTATGCATTATTTTTAAGTTTTAGTTTTTTCAGGAATTTATTATTTTTGCATAACATTCAATGCTAATGAATGTGATGCGATTTTTGATAACGTTATTTATATATTATGGTTATGTCAGTACAAAACCTTGTTAGTTCTCTTATATTAGCAGTAATCTTTAAAACGTAAAACACAAATATTCAAACTCGTAATAATGCTTGATGTTATTTTATAGAAAACTTGCCGTATTACAATTTATTATTTTATTTTTATGCGTAGAATAATCAACAATACCATACACCACACCATTCTCCGCTCCCCTTTATAAACTGTAAATCATTGATCAGGACCAAAGTTAGGAATATAATAAAACCCCGGTATAGTAACATTGCTACTAGGAAAAGTTGTGAGTGTCTTTTACAAGATAAGAACAGGATTCATCTTGATTTACGGATTGAGGCCAATTGGCTAGCGCTCCGACCTTTGGTATCACAGGCTCAAGGTTTTCGAGTCCTGGCCGTGGCGTGGATGTTTGTGAGTGGTTCGAAATCCACGTTAAACTGTAGGCCCGATCTATTTAGCCCTCGTGTGCATAAGATGACTGTAGAGCGACAAACCAACCAGAGGAGGATTGGCATCGCTTGTTTTCGTATGCTGACGAGCCATGATTACTTCCAGTAGCATCTCAATAAAATCGGTGTAATAACTTCTGCCTCATGCTCTCTGTATGGGGTGATTCTATGAATAGACGTCATCTACTTATTTGCTCCAAATTAAAGGATGTTTACACTGGAAGTTCTTATTTTAGTCTTTCACTCTTATATTGGACAGAAAGACAACGTATGGCCAGGTTGGGAATAAAAAAAAATAGGAAATGTGCTCTTGTTTACTTAAGTTGTTAATGAATGGAAGATATTGTAAATGACTATACAGTTCTACGCCTTTATCTCTAAACTAAACAGTACATGCCTTTAAGGATGATATTGACAGATACTGCTGTTGAAATAATTATATCTTTCTGTAGTTTGAAACGAAGGTCCTAGAAAGTAGAATGGATTGTTGTTGTGAATTTTAAGATGGATTTATCATTCACATATCGTGTGAGAAATTGAAAGAATTATTATTCATTTCATCATCATGGAAGACTTCGTTTAATAAGCATCGGTAGACTACAGCAGTTTCTATTTTTATGAAGTATTTATAAATTATTCATACGTGCAGTGCAATAAACATGAATACTTCATTGCAGCCCTGAGCGTATGATCCTGATAAGAGCACTAAAAAACTGTTCTTGGATCAACACCTAGCTACTCTTTTTGGTAGCAAGCCCAAGGACCCCAAACCTGATGATATTCCAGGTCGGTATAAGGTCTTCACACTGTCTAAATTTATTAAGACAAAGTTTTAAATTATCTTCAAAAGAAGACTCATTCCTTGTCAGCACTTGGCACTTACGATTAGAGATAGGGAAAATTGTTAATTTTCGTTAACGGTGTTTATCGTTAATGCTAATATAAATTAAAAGTTAATTTTTACCGTTAAATTTAACACGTTTAATTTTGCAATGCATGGATAACTTATGTATATGAATACGTATATGCACAACCAATCGCGTTAATTTAAATTGCAGTATAGAATATATTTATCGGGAGCCTTAGCAAGATAAATGCTACGTTTCGTTTTATATTTTTTGTATCCTACAATTACATTACAGAAAAATAAATTTTCAACATTTGGAATTAAAAATAATATAGAGCTCATTTGGATTTCGATTTTTTTTCTTAAAGCTTTATATTAAAAACGATATTATTGTTATAAAAGATTTGCTGTTAAAAATTTTTAACCAGCAACACGATCTTTTGTAAAAATTATTTTTAGTTTTATGACAATGAAGTTTCTAACATATACATTATAGATAATAGCATTTTAGGCAATATTTACTGACGGAACACATTTGCGTGATATTTTTTATATTTTAGTAATTTGTAAAAACTCATAAATTTCCGTATTATATTTCATTTATTCATGGAATATGATATTCCTCAAAAAATGGCCCATTTATTAAAAAATTCGAGAATTAAACAACGGCTTTACGATGCCTTTATTCACTTAAACAGTTAATTACCAATGTATTTATGACATTTTTGCAGCTCCCGGATCTTACGATCCCGACAAAAGTGTAAAAACGTCCTCGATTCTAAGCCAAGCTATTCATTTGAGTCAAATACAAAGATCCAAAACCTGACGATATACCAGGTTGGTATCATTCAAATTTAAGAGCACTGAAGCTTTCTCTGCATTCTTCTGTAAAGGGCACCCATTATGCACGCCATATTATCTAGAAGCCATAAGCATTCTTTTATAGGCCTTTTCTTTTGTTCGTAGCATGGATTTTTTTTTTTTATTGCTTCTGTCTTAAAAGTCATTTTTCTTTGGAGAAATATTTCTTTTTTTTTTCTCCTTTTTTTTTGTATGAAAATGTCAAATGTCATAAAGCATTTTATAAACATGAATTTACCATGGATGAAATGCTTCTTGCTTCATTTGCACCAGTTCATATTCATAAAAATGGATGTAAAAACTGTATGCTTTTTTACGCACTATCTTGAGAATAAAGTAAATGAATTAATTTTTACTTCAATTAATTTTTATTTTATAATTACAAAATTCTTTCGTTATTTTGTAAAATAGTGAATTACACGCTATTCGGCTACACCAAGAATATTAATTTTAAAAATTATCTGTATTAAATTAAATTAGTTCAAAGAATATCAAATTAGACATCTTGTACAGTTTGCAACAGGAACACAAGTTTCAAAGCACTTTTGATATATATTTTTCTATTTTACATTTAAAAATACGTAATATATATTTTTGAGGTGAAATGTAAAAAATTATTTTCATATATTAGCAGCACAAGTTTTATTACCTTCATCTACATCATTGGAAAATGCTTCATAGAACAAGGAATTTAGAAATGTATTGCAAAAATAAATGTAGTCTGCCCTTTAAACTTAATTTCTAAAGAACATTTGAACTTACTTTTTCTGGTATATTCAAAGAAATATAAATTCCATATATAGAGGAATAAAAATTGTTCTTTTGACTTTAAAAGCACAATTTTTATTTGCACTGTATTTGGATGTTACAAGGAGCATAAAAGTTGTGAATATTTCTCCACAACTTTCTATCACAGCACTACATAGCTTCTTAGTAATGCGATATTCTGAGCACTGGTATACTGTTGCAGAACTTGCACAATCTTGCTTTTCAGTAGTACAAAATTGTAAATTCCATACATAAAAGAATGAAAATTGTTCATAAATTAAGCACGATTACTTTTTACACTGCATTAAACTTTAATAAGCACAAAAATTGTTAATTCTTCACAGTAACCTTTTACTTGATTTCCCACAACACTGTGTCTTGTTAGAACGATGTCCTTAGCACTGATACGAAACAGCATCATTCTGCTTAAGAATCAATCACAATTCCTTTCCTCTGCACCATTTAAATTTTGCCATCGTCTGTATTTGCCACCATTTTGATGCTGAATCTTACAGCTCCTGGTTACTATGACTCGGACCGAGCCATACAAAGCCTCATGGACACATCTCCAAGATTTTCTTTTGGTGGAAAACCCAAAGAACCGAGTATAGAAGACATTCCTGGTAAACGTTGGCCTATTAGAAAGCATGATTAGAATGTATATCTTTTCAGGGTTCATATATCTTAATACAGAACGTATATTTGAATGTAGATCTTTTAAGAGTTGCTGTATCTTAATGCAGAACATAGGATGTTGCACTGATAATGATCCATTAACAATACATTGCATAGAGCATGGGTTAAGTAAAATAAAAAAATGAAGTTAAACAAGCTTACTGAAGCCTTTTTTTCTCATTATAGGGCTTCTAGAATGTGTTTATTTACGTGTCAAAATAAAAGTTGCCTCGTGCAATATAAATATTTCCTAGCAATTTCGATGAAAACTTTTGAATCGCCATTACCATATACACCAATCCTGTAAATATTTTAACGTTACGTTGTATGCATCATCATCTTAAAAACATGGAAAAGTACTTTTGAAGTCATGACAAAAATTTTCCTGAATAAATTATAAAGAAGGTGCATGGCCTGAATGCATGAAATCTCCATTATTATTTGTTCTTAATATTCAATGATAATTTATTATTGTTATTATATGTATATTCATTACTTTTATTATTTATTGCTTTAAAATGTTTTCCAATGCGCTAAAATGCTATGCTACAAATATAAAATTAAAAAAAAAGAACGTAGCCAACAACAACAACAAAAAAAAAAATTAAAAAAATTTGATACACCTTACAAGAATTTATCCCGTAATTGCAATGCATTGTTGTCCGAAATTAATTTTAAATTTTTGGATATCTTACCAACTTAAGTCTGAACTTATATTCTTAGCATATGGTGAAATTAAAAATTTCGTAGATTTTTAATATTAAAAGAGTGTGTATTTTCTTCAGAATATCATAATCTAGCTTTATTCATTAATCTAATGTGCAAGGACAAGTTTAAATGGTTGGTTCTCACGAAGTTATCTTGCTTAACACATCAGAGATAATAGGGTTATTCAAAATCTCTCAATGTCTTTTTAATTGCCTAAGTTGTGTTAACAATGTTGCCAAGATTCGCCCAGGCCAGTTTTATTAACCTTGGCAAAACGTAGGTCTCACGTGGAAGTCGTTTAATTATTATTTTGCGTTGTTCATCTTCGTGACAAAATTTCTTTTTCTTTCCTTAATCAAGATTTTGACTCAATAATGTTATATATTAATCGATAATATTAAAAATTATCGGTTGCAATTAGCAGTTTTTAATGGATGCGTTGTTTTTATTTCTATTTAAAAATTTTATATACCTATTTTAAATTTTAGAAGATACATATAATTTGACCAAAATAACATTTTATGACTTGTTTTTGGATATAAAAGATAATTAAATTTATATTACTGGTAATTTTTTCAGTTGTATTACTGGTAATTTTTCAGTATGTGTTACTAGTGATTTTCAATGTGTACAAAATAATTTAAATATCATTTTTAATGATATTTAAATTATTTTGTGATGATAATATAAAAGTTTGTTCTAACATTTGGAATATTCATCCAGAAAACGTTCTATATATCAGATTCGTAAATTTCTTATTTCATACATTTGCTTTTAAATAGGATATACAATATAATATTGACTTCATATAATTCGTATTATTATATTAAATTTAGACTTAAATTATATTAATAATGAACTATATTTAATTAGTATTGAAAGCATCTTCCCAAACCAATGCTTTATAAATATTTCTAAAAGTAACACAAAATTCAAAAATCCAATTATGAAGAGAGAATTCAACGAGGATTGCTTATGCGTAGGATTCAAAAATTCAGTGATAATTGCTCATGCGTATTAAGCTTTCTCCAACCTGTTGTTGAATGATTTAAAATTGTTATTTAGTATTTTATGATAAATTAATTCTGAGCAATTTATAAATTTTGCTTATTAATGTAGTTATATTTATCAGTCAGCTACAGCTATAATGTTTGAGAATATATCTAGATTTAATCATCTCCTACTATGTACTAGTATGCTAGCAGCTAGATGTAAAAAAAAATTTCTAATAAATGTTTGATTTCATAAGTTATAAAAACTACAACCAGTATAACATCAGACAATTCAAACTCGGATGTGATAACTAAAAAGATAAAAAAAAAAAATGACCCTGGAAAATTATTTCGCACATAAGTTGCAGTTATCAAGTGTTATACCGGTTGCGAAAATAGGGTTTTTGTTAATAGCTGAACACATTTCAATAGCATATAACACACTATTTGATTTTGGATTTGTCAGCGAAAAATGTGAAAAAATGCTACAAAGTACTTTAATAAACAATAAAAAAAACAACGAATTATAATATTTTTAGGAAATTAAACTTAGTTTTCATTTTCAGCTCCTGGTGCTTATTCTCCAGAAAAAGTAGAAAAAGCATTAAATGGAGCACCAAGCTATACTTTTGGCTCCAAATATAAAGATCAAAAGCCAGATGACGTGCCAGGTAAGACAGGATTTCCATATCACAGGCCCACATGACGTGTGTGTTTGACGTTTGGAAAAAAAAAATAGCATAATTTTTGGCTTTTAAATGTTACTATAAAACCGCAAGCCTTACGTGAAGTCACCATATTTCTCTAAAATATTTATAAACATCACACCACATTCTGTAAATCATTGCTGGTTTGATAACTGGCGAAAATTCCAAGATCCAAAGTTCGATCCAACCAAAGACATATTCAATCTGCATCTTGTTTTATTTATCAAATATAGAACTTCAATTTATTTTTCTATTCTTTTCTTTGTAGCTCCAAATTCCTACAATATTCCCGACACTATTGGAGGCTATGACAACTTCAACTACCAGGCACCGAAGTACACTATGGGTGGAAAGGATGGGGATATCTGGGGCACTAATAAGGTAAAGTTCATTTTTTAATATTTTTCTATTAACTGCTTGAAGGGTATACAATTTTGCCAACTTCAGTTTTTAACGACATCCCCACTGAGAAAGAATGAAGTATTCTTTTATTCATTAACTTTTTTTAATTTATATAAACATGTTCCACACTAAAGCTCTAACATGCCCAACTAACGTGTACATGGGAATTGCTCTGACTTCTCCACTCTGTAGAACCCTGATCACGCAGTTTAAAAGCCCATTTGCTCTAACCATCTCAACACTCCAATTCTATTCAATTGTAGATGTTAAAAAAATATTTATTAAGCATAATATGAATTTTAGATCAATGAAAATATTGAGGAAATGTATAAAAACTCCGTACTGCTAAAAAGAAAGCTTAAAAGTTACTCATGATACTGGTTTATCGAAATAAAAATGACATTCTTTCAATCGTAAATTCTGATACTCAAAATTTCAACTAAAGTTCTTAAAAATTAATGATATTATAATTGAATTTTACATTCAGTTATGTTACTTTCTGATATGAGAGCTGGACATAGGCACATTAAATTTTTAGGTTGGAAAATCGTTCCTTTGAGTTTAAAGCAGGCTGCTAGAGGTTGATTGTTCCAAACAGCAATGACAAAATAAGAATGCTGTATTGCAGGCCTCCATGGTGCACTATGGATAACGTTGAATCTTCCTTTTTAATGGCGAATAAAATCAAGTCAAAATGTACAACATTTGAATAAAAAACATTTTTTCACAAACTATCTCAAATATATATATTTACTTGCTTTTTATTTATAGAACCCAGGCCCGGGATCCTATAACGTTGCTGAAACGGATATAATCAAGCAGAAGTCTCCAGCTTACACCATGAGCCAGAAGACAAACATTCCCAGCGACAAGAGCAAGAAGCCAGGACCAGGAACTCATTCTCCAGAAAAGGTAAAAATAAAGATTGCAATTAGATTTAATTAATAAATTTAATTATTATTTGTCCTTTTTAAGTTTTTCAAAATATTTCAGGATAAATCACTTGAATTTTGCATTAGACAAAGGTTCTATTAGCTTTCATAGTACATATCCCCATACGCAAATGAAATACATATTAATTAAAGGGACCAAAAAGCAATAGTAAATAGATTTTGGATGGAAAATCTGTTTAGTAACAAATATATTTAGAAAACGATGAGAAATCGTTTATGAAAAATAATAATAATAAATAAATAAAATAAAAGAGCTGTCACTTTTAATGAACAGCTTTCATTGATGTTGATTTCTATTTATTTTTTTAATTGTTTTCAAGTAAATAAAACGTGAATAACTTTCTGAAAATTAAACACACTTGCAAAATAAATAAGGAGAGAATGGTAAATATGAATGTTCAAAATTCGAAATCAAACAAGAGAAGAAAAATTTGCATTGAAGAAAATTACAATAATCAAAATTAAGCCCTAATTTTCTAATGGCTGACTCCCTCCTGTTTCTTGATAAAACTAGTCAACTATATATGTTTTGTAAAACTTTTTGAAATTTTATTCGAATTAATATCACATTTTTTTATAATGCATTATCTAACTAAATAATTCTGCATCATCTATAAATACTTTTTTCTTTTTTTTCCCCCAAACTACTAACAATAATAATAATAATAATAATATAAACTAATTATAACAATATTATAAATTAATTTAACAAATATATTCACTGGAAAAGTAAGACATAATTATTCTATAACTCACTGTAATTTTAACTGATTCATTTACACATTCTTATGAAACAGGAGCTTTCCTATTTATTTCCTATTTACTTAAATTTATGATAAGTGAAGGTGTTAGTTTAATACTATAAAAAATTTTGTCGGTGACTATTACAAATTTATATACATATAAAAACTCTTTCTGCATATTACGTCATATCACAGGGCAAGTAATTCTTTTGTAAACTGCACATGCAAAAGCGAATCGAAGATTTGAAAATACTCTTTTAATTTTAATTTCCGGAAAAATACAGAGAGAAAGAAAAAAAAAGGAAAATAATTGTATTGGAATCTTTCAGGGAACCTGGTCTCATCACCTGGGGTGAGACAACCCCTTCCTACATGGACCTCATCAATTTGCCATCTGTTAGACCCAGGGGGAGGTTAAGTATGTCCCGTTCTCCCATTCCTTCCCTGCACCATCCCTACCCATTGCGCACTGCATGTTTGGCCCTTCGGCTAATATCGCTCTTTTCCTACAATGTCTCATCTTGTTGATACTTCATAAAGAAATTGAAATTGTCTCAATTGTGCAAACTTCCCAGCGCTATTTCTACTAGTGATAATGTTCCTAATCTCAAATTTGAAGAATTGCGCAAAGGATGGTATTATTACTAAAAATAGTTAAAAGAATACAATAAATCAATAATGGTTCTCAAGCTTTTTGAAAATTTCTTGCTTGAAGATCCCTTTTAAAAACTTTGAAAAGTCGTGGGCTCTTTTAAAATTTAACTTAACCACAATTAATTACGTAAAATAGTTTTGACTAAAAGCTTGCATGAAGATAACGTCGAAGATGACGCCAACGTCTTGCTTGAAGATATCTTTAAAAACTTCGATAGCTGGAGGACTCTTTTAAAATTAAAATTTAACCACAATTAATTAACTATGTAAAATAGTTTTGACTAAAAAGACTTTTCACTTGCTTATAAAATCCAATTTAATTTGTCAAATTAATGATCTCTGTTTATTTTAATTGCTGAAAATCGATGGAAATTGAAGAATTGTTGGAAGAATGGTATTCTATTAACAATAGTTAGAAGAATATAATAGACCAATAATAGTTCTCAAGTTTAAAAAAAAAATTCTTGCTTGAAGATCTCTTTTAAAAACTTTGATATCTCGTTGATTCTTATAAAATTTAAGTTAACGACAATTAACTACATGAAATAATTTTTGACTAAAAAGGCTTTTCACTTGCTTGAAAACCAATTTAATTTGTCAAGTTAATGATCTCTGTTTATTTTAATTGCTAAAAATCAATCAAAATTGAAGAATTGTTGGAAAAAGGGTATTTATTATTAATAGTTAAAAGAATACAATAGTCCAATAATGGTTCTCAAGCTTTTTAAATATTTATTGCTTGCTTGAAGATCTCTCTATAAATTTTCATGGTTCGTGGAATATCTTAAAATATAAATTAACCACAACTAACTATGTAAAATACATTTGACTAAAAGACTTTTCACCTGCTTGTAAAATCCAATTTTATTTGTCAAGTTAATGATCTCTGTTTATTTTTGCTGAAAATCAATGGAAATGTCAGTTTTTAGGTTTTTCCAAGAATTTATGAGAAAATTGGGTGATATTATCCTCATGCTTTTATCTACATTTTTATCGCATATCAAAAAATTCCAATGCATTCGAATTATGCCATCGATGTTGGTTTGACACTAATGTCAAATTTGTTTATTGTTTTACCCAATTTCCATTATCAATCTGGTTCTTCTATGTCAAAGAATACAATGTTTACATTGTTATTCACCACCCAAATCAGTTAGTTATCTTTAGGTAAAAGCTATACTATTCAAAATGTAAAAGGTAACTGAAAATACATTTTCTGAGGTAATATCGTGCTCTGAACTAGATTATAAACCTACTCCATATTTCAAAATCTGGAATTTGTTACTTTAATTTTTCCCATAAATAATTTAATAACATAGGTTATCACTCGTGAATTATCTTATTTCACTTTTCTAAAATATGCTATTATTCAAAAATAAAAATTTGAAATCATCAATAAAAAATTTAATTAAAAAATGCGAATTGTTTCATAATTTTCATTTATAAGTTATCTGTATTTAATTTTTAATATTTAACAGGAAAATGAAATCATTATGATATCCTTTTCGTGTATAGTATCATACTACATTAACAACTTAATTGAACCTAGGAAAAAGTGGATTTAGTTAAAATAAAAACTAAGTCTGTTAAATAGGGTTTTTTAAATGTATATACGTAATTATTGAATGTATCTGTGCATAAATTATTTATGAGGTCTGATGGCTGAGTGACTAGCGCTCGGTGCCACAGGTTTTGTGTTCGAGTCCCAGTGGTGCTATGGATGTTTGCAGTGGTTTGGAATCCACTGTATGGGCGGGGCTGACAACCCTACCCCGTAAAAAGAAAAATCTCTCATCTACTAATCTGTTAGTAGGCAGACGGTCGTCAAGACCACAGTAGGGCTTTTGCACCAATGATGATGATGATAAATTATTTATATATATGTAAAAAAATTTTATTATTAAAATAATTTTCGATAATTTAGTTATTTTATACTATTTAGAAACTAATGTATTTTCCTTCTTTTATCTGTAAAATTCCATATGCATGTGTGTAAATTAATATTGGATTTTACAGTTTATGTTAGATTACGCTAATTATTTAAAAAATGTAAAAAGATGTTTCCTTAAGTTACCTAAAATGAATTAAAAATTTACGAAGATATTATAAATTAGAAACAATCATAAAAATACCTTTTATATAAAGAATTACAAATAAGCTTTCAACTAATTAGAATAGCAGCATGGTTCATAAGAACTAATTGTGAGCAATAACTTCCATGAAAGTAAGTTTCACAACTTCTTGGTAATGATATTGACACTAAAAAGAGTAATTAATTAATGTGAATTAATAAGGAAACATTTTATACAGTATTTTTCACCTTTTTTTCTCCATAAGTCATAAATGTTTAGAATTGTGAAGATCGAAGACAGAAAATGCGCTCTAGAACCTGACATGAGCCACATAAGCAACATAATCATAGAAAGTTGAAATAATCAGACTTTTTTGCAATTTTTCTTTATTAGTCCCAAGAAAATAGCTGCTTCTCGAAAATTCTCTTTAACTCTCCATAAACTATGATATCACACATGCCTTTTCCTCCGCAGTTTTAGGCAATTTGTTACAAAATTTCCAGCAATTTTTTTTTTTAATTCTCTGCCAAATTTTTTTTTCTAATGCAGCTGGCAAATACGTAGACATCTGTCTTGGATGCCTTAAGACAAGAGCTGCACAGACGTTACCTCACTTAGCATTACCCAGAGGACACAGTAACTTGAAGATAAGCCACGGACGCGGAGAGCAAGAATGCCCGCAACGCTCTAATGACCGGGACCTATGGTTTAAAGCGGATTCGAACTACTACAAACATCCATGGCACCGCCGGGACTCGAACCCGAAACCCGTGGTACTGAAAGTGGCTAGCCACTGGCCATTCAGTGCCCCTCTGTCAAACGAGCTCAAATGTCCGTATTAACGAGTCTCCAAAATTTTGGATTTGGATATTTTTAGCTGGGAAAAAAAAACACGAACAGTTCTTGGTATTTTAATATTACAAACACAATCTTTCACAAACCGTACATGAAATAATCCAATTGACTTTATTATGGAGAGTATACACTTTGGATCTCTTTTCTATTAATTTTTACAAAATTTATTTAATTCTGAAAACACTGTGTATGTAAGAAATTATTTGTTGGTAATATTGATTTTGCAAAAAGTTTATAGAAGGCTCAACGGTTTTCTTTTTTCTTTTCAGGTGGTAATGCAGCATAGCCCTTCTTTCTCATTCGGCATCAAACACTCTCCCTTTTCTTCACAGTACCAGAAGGAGGCCACGGCTCGAAATACTGAGGAGTCTGTTCTGCAACCTGCCCAACCATCTGCCCAACCATCTACCCAACAATCTGTTCAGCAATCTGGCCAACAATCAGTCCAAAAGTCTGTTCAGCAATCTTCCCAACAATCGGTCCAAAAATCTGCACCAGCAACGTCTGGCCAACAATCGATCCAGAAATCTGTTCAGCACCTGCCCAACAATCAGTCCAGAAATCTGTTCAACATTCAGTCCAAAAATCGGGCAATCATACCATCACACCACAGAAGACGGTGATTCAGACCGAAGTTTGTTGATCGTCTAAAATGAAGACCACATAATGCGAGACCATTAACCACTGCTTCTTACCCAACTACTTGATACTTTTTATTTTTAATACGATATAAAGAATATTTTCAGTGTACTGGATTTACGAATGCTACTTACGGTAGCCAAAAAATAACGCCATATGTTTTGAAATTTCAGTATAAGACTTTTGGACTTAAAGCAATTGAAAACTGAACTGTAAAGTACGAAAGCTGCATACGTGAATTCCTTTTAAAAGACTGCAACTTGATCTTTATTGTAATTTTAATGTAAAATTGAGATATATCTCCATAAAATGGAATAGAATTTATATATTTAAAATACGATATTTAATTAGCATGTGCATTTTTCCCAGTTTTTATATTTGTTACGTAGATAAAAAATATTTTTAAATTTAATTACTTTTATTACTAAAGTTTATTATTTTTTTTAAAGAATATCATCGTTTAAGAGTCTAAAATTCAGTTGCAAATATGAATTATGTTTAACAGTTTTTTTTTTCCCCATAGGGAAAAAAAATAAATGTTTTCAAAATTCTAAAAGTTTTTCAGCTGTAAGAAAATAGATCTAATACAGAATATTACACTCTTCCAATAAAGCAATCTAAATATTTATGATTATTATATTATAAAACTGATATAATAAAATTAACTGATGTAGCGCTAACCGGATTAGGTTTACAAAATGATTGAAATTGAATTTGTATGTTTGCCATAAAATTTAATCATCTAATATTTAAAAAAAAAATTTTTTATTATGCATTTTAAAATGTACTATTTCATTTCAATCAATTTATTAATTACTTTATTTTATTGCAAAATAAATATTAAAAAAATTAAATTTAATTTTAAAATTAAGTTACATCGAATAGATATTTTTTTCTTTGCTATTTATTATTTCAACTTAGATGGATAAAAATTGGTTTTAACGAATCAACAATTTTTTATTGTTTTATTTTGATAAGTTCCCAATTGAATTATTATTATTTTTAATAAGTTCATTGTCGTTTATCAACATGTAAAAACATACGATGTTATCTGACCTGTTTAATGATTTAAAGAACGTTTGAACAATCGAACGTTAAGAAGTAGTGTAAACAAAATTATCGTCTGATAAAATAGATTTGATACTAAAACATTAACTTACATGAAAAGATTTCTAACATTTATTTCGTAATTTAGATAACATTTATTTTAATAACATTTAAAATTTCTTAAATTTATTTCGTAATTAGGATAACATTTATTTTAATAACATTTTAAGTAAGGAATAAATATTATTCTTTTAAGAAAATGTGATTTTTCACTAAATAATATACATCAAAATGGAATGAAACAAATTAATTACAAAGGGTTTCAAAAAATTAAGAAATTCGAAATTTGAATTCATATAAAATTATGCCGTGAAATAATGAAAAAAAAAATACAATATATTTTATTTTTGCGTAATTATATTTTTAATCATCTACTTAATATTTAATTTATTAAAATAATTAGCTAATATAAATAAATATCAGAATTTCTGCAAATATTAAAAATTGAGTTCTATTTTTGATTTTGAATTTGATATCTGGTATCATTTTTATTTCGTATATTGATAAGTTTCACGTTAATGTTTTTATTCCATATTGTGAAACGCGGAACCTTAAGATCTGAATATATGCTAGATTTTTACTATTATTCTAATACAGCGATTCTAGATTTACATATCTAAACTGGGTATTGTTGTTTAGAAACTACTATATTTTTATTTTCCTTTTTTTTGTGTGTATTAATGTTTTGATTACTCTATTTTTTTATGAATTACTCTATTAACTAAATGCCAACAGCTAATCACTGCGAATAAAGTAACGAGTCCTGGCATCAAGCTTTCATTAGACGTTTTTAATAAGTGGAAGGGAATTTGGTGCATTTTAAACTAACGGTTGTTAAAGAGTGATAATCGATAGATGTCTAACATCGATGAGAGAGCGTCTATCATTTTCATTGTAATTTGATATGCTGTAGATTGCGATTTATTAAGTGTTGTGGAATAAAGTTTACTTTTACAATATTTGTTGTGTCTTTTTTTTTTTTTTTTTTTGCATTTTTTTCTTCGTATTTATGAATTATTTTTCAGTTTATTGTATCATTGTTAGTATAATACGTATTATACCCTTTTTTTTTTTTTTTTAAATATAAAATAATATAATATAAAATGTACTTAAATTAAATAATTTTAGTTTTCGAGAGCTATTATACGAGAAAAATACATATTAGCTTTAGTGAAAATATTTAAATTAGTTTTAGAATTTAATTATACAAAAATTGAAAATTTCGAAATATGCTGTTAAAGGAATGAAGTTACAGTTAAAACATAAATAAATAAATAATAATAAATATCCTATCAATTATGTCATTATTTTATGCCTATTTAGTTCTTAAAATATTTCATTTTAACTTTAAAAATAAAAATCAATTTAAAAGGAACATAAATATGTTTTTTAAAAAAATGGTTTATATTTAGGAAAAATGGTATTTTATAACAATTTAGCGCCTCTTTTAATTTTTTTAAATACAGAGATTTTTAAGAATGTTATATGTATAAAAAGAGATTTTACTGCAATTTTAACTTCAAAAGCTATAAATGGAATTTGGCATTTATGATTTGGTAATTTGGCCCTTTATTTTGGCGATAAAATGCTATTCTAAAAAACTGTCAAAACAAGAAAGTGGCTTAACGATTATATAATCATGTTTCTCTTCCAAAAGAGGGGGGATTTTCTTTTTTTTTTTTCCTCTTCAAAAAAAAAAAAAAAAAAAAAAATCAAATATTCTTTAAAAAAATTCTCGGTTTCTTTTAAATTTTTCTGAAAACATTTAAAATAATAATATTATGCCAATAATAATTTTTTTTTTTTAAATAAGTAATATCAAATAATATGTTTAAAGCTGCAACAAATAGAAATATTACATTTTAAATATTGAATTACAACATTTTTGAAACAATATACTAGCATATGATTAATTAATTTCTATCGTAATAAAATATATAGGTGCATACGCAAAAATTTGTGTTTATAGGAAATTATTAATTATTTTTTTTTAACAAATTTAATAATAAACATATATTTTTTAAAAGATTAATTCTGCATTAAAATTGAAATATTTGTTTACCATTTAATTCAAACTTTTCAATTATGACGCAATATTTTACGTTGCAAATTGTGTTTGGCATAAATTTAAAATTGTAATAATTTTTAGATTTCTTTTTAAAATGATTTGAAAAATTGCTCGTCCTAAAAAAAAAAAAAAACTTTTAATTATTATTATAACATTTTAAAGAAAAATTTGCAATGTTTTTTAATTAGAACAAGTCTTTGCAAGGTAATAATGAAAAAATATGAAAAAATGCTATGAAAATTGTTACAGTTTCTTAATAAATAAATGCTCGAAAATAATGCTTCTACTTATCCTTTAAACTTCAATTTTTCACTTATAGATGGCGCTGTTCTTAAAAACTGGCATTGATAAAATGTATTCTTAAAAACCGGTTCAGAATATCTGCGTGTATTGTTCTTTCAGTTTTTTAATCGTTGCACATTTAAAGTATATATTTAAAAAAACTATGTTGAACTTCACAATTTTTAGTTGTTTGCAAACAACTCTGCCCTCCCCTTTCCTTTTCTCTTTCTCTTCAGCCATCCAAAAGATTTGATTTCGTAACGGTTATTTATAAACTATTTTAATTACCACAGTTTTTGCATTTAAATGCATTTGTTAACTATTATTTCAAATATTGTATATTTACTAACCTTTTTATTCCTTTTAAATTTCACAAAGCATGGACTCGTTTTTCTTTTTTTTTTTTTTTTTTTTAAACTTAACTTTTGGATTTTTATAAATTATGTCTATTTTATTAATAATTATTGCTACGGAGGTACGGGGTAACCCCTGAGGTCCAACTAAGCATCTACCGTTACGTTACGTTAAATAACTCTGTTTAAAAAATAAAAATGTTTGTACTATATTTTTCTATTTTTTACTTCAGTTATTTTTCTCTTTAAGAAATAATGTTCTTTTCAACATTTTTAAAGAATAGGGGAAAATATATATATAGTCGATTGGGTATCGTCGATTGTTTAACTCAATACTTTTCAAAGGAGATTTCTAGGTGCGCCCTGTGTTATTCCAGCAGATATAAAAATAAATATAATTATTCTTTTGTTGTCATTCTCCTGTTCAAAGTTATATTTCATTATAAACAACTAACCTTATGGCTTTCCTTAATTTTTATTGTATTTTATTTATCTTTTTTATATTCTTTTAATCACGAAAAAAAATGCCAAACAGCGAAAATGCGCCAAATAATGTTTCTGAGCAACTAAAAGCTGTAACTTCCGTAGTTTGCTACTAGAAGTGCTATCCTCTAATGAATTTTCAATGTTAAAAAAAAAAAAATTCCCATTGCATCCTATTAGACTCCGCCGTCTGCGAATAGTGGAGTTGATCATTTAACTGTAACTGAAGGAGAAGAACAAGTAGTTATATCCACTGTTCGTGGATTGAGGATTAAGCACTTGTCTCTAGAAACCTTCTATAAAGAAGAATGGTCGTCAATATCACTAAAAGCTTTGAAAATTGTACTACAATTTTAGCGTCATTTTATTTTAATTATAATTTTTTATCTAATTCACATAAATACGACGTTGATGAATATTTATAGTTGACGAAAAAATGACAGTTTGCTTTTCAAACATTGAAGAAATAGCTTGGACGCTTCAGACTCACGTTCCTCATAAACACAAAAACTAATAAACTTAGGTACGTTTCATTTTATTTTTTATCGCATTAATTTTTTTTCTGTAGTATTTGACGTAATTTTAGTAATATATTTCTCAGAAATTTATATATAGTGAGTTATTACTTGTTGTTATATCTCTCATAGAAGGAGAGAAAAGGGATGCAGCTTTCTGTTTTTAGATAGAGCACTCGTAGATAGAAGTCTAACTTCTCCTCCATATCGCTGATGAAGGGCTGTGCCTCCCAGAGGGGGTCTTTAAGGGGGAACAACCCCGAATTTTGCGTATCGTATGGGAGAAAAAACCCGGAAAACTCCACCAGGTAGAGGCAACTCATCTATTTGCACAGTGATTTGGTGTGGCATAGTAGTAGTAGTCCGCCTCACGCGGTAAGATGCTGAACATTACAAACACCAACGAGTTTCCCTCGTTTTTGAAACATTGTTTGCAACAAAACCGCCAGTAGATTGCCTCGTCGCCCTAATGCTCACTAGCTGCTCACGTTACCACTGAGCCACGATTGCTACAATTATTTGTAAGATTTTAAATACTCCCGACTTCAAAAGTTAGAGAACAACTGGTTTTTAAATAATAATAAATAAATATCAAGATAAATAATTAGAATAAAGTACTACATATCAAAGATAAACTAAGAGAAATGTTTTTATTATAATATAATTTTACCTTAAATTTTTTAAAAAATTAGATCAAACAAATTCATATTAATTTAAATTATTTTTGTAGTTTTCAGTATTTAGATTAAATAATAATCATGATGCTTATTTTGAAAGCATTACTTTTTTCTGAAAAAGCACAAAATTTTAATCTTTTGCATTTTCGTCTATTATAAAATATGAACAGTAGTAAATATAATTTTCAATTAATTTTTATATATGATCCAACACATTAAAATTTAAATTCATGCCCACGTCTAAAAAAATTATACACAAATTTTTGGTGATTTGTTCATGGTGATAAATTGATGATGGTGATTTATTTGATAATGGTGATTTGATTATGGTGATAATTCATGTCCACATCTAAATTATACAAATTTTTACTAAATATGGTGATTTGCTAAGTTTAAAAAATTTGAAACAAAAGTAGAAACAAAAATTCTTTCCTTGTTTATGACGTAGTTGTTTGGCTTTGCATATGAATTTAGAAAAAAATAATGATTATCATTTGTGTTTATGTTTTGAAAATTCCGAGAAAGTCAAAAATACGTTAATCTTACCGCTGTTGGTGATTGATGACAAGGCTAGAATATTCATAATTCCTTCAAAATAATTGATCGCCTCCAGCTTACTCATGGATGGATTGTTTACTTTTCTCCAGCATTCTGACTTTTATTAAATGTTATTTTTAACGTAAAACGTAACATAAAATTTAAGTTTTAAGTTTAATTCAATTTTTTAGGTTTAAATATAATTGTTTTTCATGGATTGTGGAGTTTGATTCTGTTTAGTCTTCGTGATCATTTTCAGACAAAACACTGGATGTAGTTCATAATGGCGGTCGATCAATTACATTTAGGCCCTCAGGATGACAAACCTGAGGTTAGTGCAAGGGTCGTCAACCCGCGGCCCGCCTTGAATAATTTTTTTGAATATTTTTGATCCACACTTTTACAAGATTTATCACAAGATATTCAAGAGATTTATCACACTTTTACAAAATATATTTATTTTATAATGCCCAAAGTAGTGAAAACCAAGGTATTAAAAAATGCACGTGGGCTTCCATATATTGAAAAATTAACTGTCGAAATTAGGAGAAAAAAAAAATTAACTTTGATTTTAAAATAATATTCTTGCGAATATTTGATAGATATTGCCTGTTTTATTTATGAGTTCGCAGAAAAAATTAAATTGTATTCTGCGAACTCATGATGCGCTCGCATCTTGGACATCTAATATAACAGGTTCTTTTAAGTGGCCTCAGTGACGCAGTGATCATTCCCTAAATACACACAGTTGATTGTTGATAGCAGAGCAAACCAGACTCTACTATATAATACTTCTCTACAATATGAAATAAGGATGCCCATGGTGCCCATCTATCGTTGAAATTATTACATATATGCTGCTTTAGTGTCTATTAATTCCAATCAAAGTCACTGGCCTTTGAATACAACAATTACTTTTACTGAAATATAAAGATTACTTAAATACCATAGAATATTTCATAACAATAGATAAGTATAATATTATAAAATAATAAGGATGTGCAAAGTGAAAATTTAAGTGCAATAAATATTTCTCTCGTTAAACACTTATCTCACCCTTCATTTGACATTTGTTTTATTTCACGACGCATATTAGAATAATAAACAAACAGAAAACTCCTTATCAGTTTCCGTTTGAGCAAATAAACTCTTACTTCAAACGACCTTCAGATTAGCCGTGTCCAAACAAAAATTTCATTCAATACACAACGATTACGGTTTACGTCAGTTTCAATGACCAAAGTATCAGTTCAAATCAAAGTTCCTCAGCTACAGCTAAAGTGCCAAACATGGAAAGATAAATTGATAGACTATATTTAGATTACCATAGTTATAAATAGAGGTAAAAAATTGAAAGCATAACTGTGTTATCTGTCATGTCAGGTGAAAGCACACTCCAGGAAGGTTTGAATGACTTTTTTGATGAGTTTGTATTGCGGTTTGTGATGAGCTTGACACACCTCCTAAAGCAAACTACGCAGTTGGTTGTTGGAAGGTGGAGTTACGTATTATCTTGTTTCCCTGTTCGTTTATCGAACCTTGATTTGAACTCACTGGTTTGGTACTTGCATGGTGTAGGAAAGTAAACAGGTTGTTTATTCCCACCAGTTATTTTGATTACATTACGATCTGATTTGAATTTTAAATTACGAGGTCAATAAAATATATTGAATAGCTTTTTGTTCGTAAATAAAATAAACAGAATTTTCTTAATATTTTTTAATTATTCAAAGAGAAACGGTTGATAATCTATAAAAAAATCATAAAAGACTTTCTTTTGGGGAGGGGGCTCTGTAGCAGGTTATAGTTAACTATAAAAAATTTCATTATATACTATTTTCTATTATTTTTTATTTTCGATTATACTATTATTTTCTATTAAAATATTATTTTTATAGTTAACTATATAAATTTTCGGCTACATATGATAGGATTGCAGCATGTTCTGTAGTACGCTATTCGTTCCACATCAGAAATAAAGATGGAAATATGCCCTCTGAGGATTTTCAGAATTCTTCTTCTTCATTGACTCAACAGCCCCATAGGAGGCCAAGGCCGTCTGCCTACTGTCAGATTTCAAGACAGGAGATGTTTTCTTTTTACTGGGTATGGCTGTCATTTAGGGGCCGGCATTGAAGGGCCCCATTCGAAAAAGATGTGCCATACGCCTCACTGTTTGAAGATTTAAAAATTTGTGCCACCATTATGTATATGTTTGCCTGGTGCTCTCCTAACGGAAATTAAAAAACAATGTTGGTCTTTGAGCCGCCTCATACAACATTTTGCATGGTACGTGAAGCTTAGTTTAAACTTTGCAATCGCGCCAAACAGAGAGTTCTTACATTATATCGCAGAGGAGCCATGACAAAACCGTTAGTCAGAAAGTCCCCACCCCATTAGTTTCGGGGAGGAAGTTATGAACTCCCAGTAACTATTCCTAGGAACGTACATTCTGCATTGTTGCAGTGGCACAAAGAGCCAATATCTTATCCCACTTGGTAGACATCTAGACCAAGCCAAGAACCGCATGGACTCATGGTTGAAGGAAAAAGGGAACAGTTTCTGTTTTGATGAAGACCCCATAAGTAGAAGCCTGACCTGGTTCCGTGACGCTCTACAATCCTATGATCTCGGGACTTAAGACTTAAAAGTGGATTCCGAACCACTGTAACATCCATGGCACCACCGGACTTGAATCCGACTATGGCATCGAGAGCTAAAAATACCCCCTCCCCCTCGCCAGAATAAGCCCGCGTACCCGTATGGACTCAAGATTGAAGGGAAAGGGGGCAGTTCTGTTGTTATGGAGCACCCGTAGGTAGAGATATCTCCATGGCTCCGTGACGCTCTTACCAAGTCGTATGAGAGCGAATCTACAACTTAAAGTGGATTCCGAATCATGGGACCATGGCACCGCCAGGACTCTAATCCGAAACCTGTGGCTCGGGCACGATAGGGTAAAAACAGTTGAATATTAACAGTTATACATACCGATAGAGGTAAAACAGTTACGCCAATAGAAGTATAATTACCCTTCTTATTAGAGGTAAATGTAAAAATAAGCATTCAAATAACATCTTCATACATCTGTTAACCAAAGTGGAACAGAAATGATAAAATGTTTACTCTATCAACATCTTGCGAATTTATTAAATGAGAACTTGTTGATTGTGTTTATTGGCCTCATTGATAAGCATTCAATGAAATGCACCTTTGGCAATTCTGATAAGTGAGCATTATATTATACATTAGCATTGAGGAAGTATTTTAAAATTTAAACCTTGACTTTACATAGTCAAGTGTTCACTACAAACTTTCCAATGATGACGTTGATTCGTTTTAAAAATATATTTTTTTCATAGAAAATTGATTGGAATATTTAAAAAATGCATACATTCTGAAATACAAACAGTATACTTACAGATTTCAAAAAAATTTTGAGAAGTTTACTCAAATTTTTGAGAAGTTGTGACGTCAGTTGCAGATCAAAGTATAATGGTAAGAGCTTTGTATCGGAGACTTTTGGAAACTATAGGTTTTTATCGCGTCCCTTCAACCACGTGAGTTTCGTAATCGTGAATGATTTGACTGTCCAAAGTAACAAAAAACTTTTTACGACTGGATGACGCATTTTTATAATACATTAGATTATGAAAATCGGAATGACAAAAAGTCCAAAAGTTTTAAGTATGGAAAGAATGTCTCTGTTCAATGGACTTTTTGCATTTAAGGACACTTTGAGTTTAATGCTGCTTTTGAAAAACAAATAACATAAAAAAAAAAAAAATTTTTAAATCAATTCCTACATTTTTTTCACTATATTTGCAGAAAGTCCTTTATAAATAAGTTTCATTCATTTTTTTAAGTTAGGAAAAATTCTCTTTCTCTCACTTATTTCTTCACGTGTTTCATTTTCCATTTTTGTTCCCTCCTTGACTCAGACTGGAAACTAGAATGAGAAAAGAATCTGAAGAAAGAGAACCAGCGATCTACGCTTCGCCACTGACGCTATTTATTCTAAATTTTAGATCCTGCTAAATATCTTATATATGAAAATTTATTTCTCTCATATAAACTAAAATTAATGAATTAAATTTAATTACTGAATTAATATTTGAAAAACTGTATTAACATCCAGTGTCATCCACTACAGTTAAAAAAAAAAAATGCGTTTGAACTTGAGTGGATGAATAAAAATATTTTGGAACGATTGATTTGAACAAGGAATATATATAAAGGAGAGTGTGTACGAACTAATAGTAGAATTTAATAGACTTTCCGATTAATAACAATCTTAGTTTCTCATTCTGGTAATTCCCTACTTTCGAAGTGATTGTCATATGATCATTATGCTTATTATTTCCTTATTAATTATGATTATGATTATTTTTTTAATTATGATTATGACTTAACTGATTATTATCATATCAAAGTATAATGGTATGAGCTTTGTATCGAGACTTTTGGAAACTATAGGTTTATCGCGTCCTTTCAACCACGTGAGTTTCGTAATCGTGAATGATTTGACTGTCCAAAGTAACAAAAATATTTTACGACTGGATGACGCATTTTTATAATACATCAGATTATGAAAATCGAATGACAAAAGTCCAAAGTTTAAGTATGGAAAAGAATGTCTCTGTTCAATGGACTTTTTGCATTTAAGGACAAGTTGAGTTTAATACTTTTTGATTGATTAGTTGGCAATATCAGTTTCACATTCTAGTAATTCCTACTTTCGAACTAATTATTAACTCATTTTCGTTACACGCCAATGCAATAAATAATTATAATTTTATATTTTTAAAGGGGGGGGGTATTGTTACTCGAGTCCGTAGCTTATCTTCACGCTACACGCACCACCTGGGTAGTGCTAAGTGAGTAACGTCGGGGGCAGCGCTTGCCTTAAGGCATCCAAGACAACTGTCTAGAAAGATGCTTTAGCCAAAAAATGCATTAAGAAAAAATATTTTTAAGTATAGTATAATATACATTAAAGCCTGCTTGCTTTTGCATAAGTTACATTTACTACTCAAAGCAGCAAAAGCAAGGAACGGTAAAAGTGCTACTGGCCCTGGTCGAGCAGAAGCCTTGAGTACAAAAGAAAAACCAGGCATTTATTATATAAACTTTAATAAATCATATTTAAGAAATTACCATAGGACAGACTTTTTTCTCTAATGCAGCTGGCAAAATAGACCGTGATCTTTTATGCCGCAAGGGTTACACCGACGTTACTCACTACACCAGGGACATTGTCAACGAAGACGCAGAGTAACAGTGCCCCCGCAACACTATACGATCCTGTTAGACCAGTATATACTGGTTTAAAGTGAATTCTGAACCACTACAAACACCCATGGCAACGCCGGGATTTGAACCCGATACCTGCGGTACCGAGCCAGAGCGCTAGCCCCACTCAGCCATCAGCCCCATGTGGGACTAGACAAATTACACCATTTGGCTATTCTATCCATCATGTTCGGTGGCCCGAAACTTCAACTTTGGTGATTTTGATTGCCATTGACGATTTTGTTGATCAGAAAGCCCGAAAAGAAATTTTAAAAAAAAATTTTTTTACTAAAAAAATTGAGTATTTAGTTAAATACCTCTTTTAAATTAAAATTTTTAAATTTTAAATTAATTCCATTTACTACTCACTGCAGTGCCATAACGAGTAAGTGGCACGGGCCCCGGCCCAGTAGAGAGAGGCTATGAGTACAATAAAGGCCTGACATTTATTATTAGAAATAAAGTAAAATTTATTAATTCTATACTTAATAAAATTAAAAGTTACATTAACATGCTAAATTAAAAAAAAATGTGTATCAAGATTTTGAATGTATTTATTTGTATGAAAAATACATCACATCAGGTAATAATAGTAACTGAAATAGTTACACACAGGTAATCCTATATTAGGGACTTCCGATTTTTTTTGTTCGTGAATAAGTAGTTATAAATAGAAAGTGGGAATTACTGCTTTGTCCCCATGTGCCATTGGGATATTTTTAATTTATTTGTTAGGGAAACCAATTGAACATTCCAGGCCCAAAACTTGAACTTCGATCAGTCATTGACACTTTTTGATCAGAAAACCCGCAAAAAGAAATTTTTAATAAATAAAATTTTTAATAAAATAACCGATAATTTTGATTCAATACCCCCTTTAAATTACACATTTATAGTATCAACGGAAAATAATACGTATTTTAGATAGTAGTTAGAAAGAAAATACAATGGTGATACTTTACATGAAGGGCCCTCATTCAAAAATGTGCTACTGATCTCTGATGGCCAATTGGCTAGCACTCTGTGGCGTTTGGTATCATAAACTTCAGGTTCGAATCGTGGCGGTGGTATGGATGTTTGTTAGTGGTTTGGAATCCCACACGTTAAACTGTAGAGTCCTGGTCTAACGAGCCCAAAGTGTGCATAAAATGACCGTAGAGCGACAAACAAAACTTAAATTTCGATTTGGCCCTCAATCTTGTTTCGAGGCGGTGGTATGGATGTTTGTTGGTGATTCGGAATCGGTGTCTGATGGCCGAAAAGTGACTGGTGCTTGATACCACAAGTTTCGGGTTCAAATCCCCGGCTGTAACATGGATGTTTGTAATAGTTCAAGAATCCGCTTTAAGTCCCGGTCTCATAGGACCGTAGAGAGCATAACATCAGAGCCCAATCAGACAGACTCCTCACCGATATCTTTCTCAAATTGCAAGAGGGCAACTCAGCTCTAGGCTCACTGATGTAGTGTGGTAGTAGTAGTGGTGGTTCGGAATCCCCTTTAAATTATAGGTCCCCTGTCTAATTACCTAAACTGTGCAAAAATAACCTATAGAGCGATAAACTAAACCAAATCATACGCCACTGACTCAGTGGCAGAGCTTGCTAGTTTCCGTGTAAGAGGACAAAGATTTGGTGGTGTCGTGCACAGATGTCTCTTGTGTCGTGCACTCCATCACTGTAAACAGTCACACTTTGTGACGATTGTGATATAATGTATCGACAGATGGATTTCCTGGTCAGGTTTTTAAGGGTTTTATGATGCCATAATCAAAGTGGGATGATTATCTCAACAGTTTTCTAGGAAGATATTATTTCTCATCTTCCTGACTCTTTTTTTTTTTTTTTTGTTTCTTGTATGCATAATTATAGCTTTCTTTTATGCAGTCTGAAATCTAAAAAAAAATGCTGAATTTGCTAGCGCCTTGTATAAAAAATAAAATTTTTACAGAAATAATCGGTAATTTTGATGCAATTACCCCCCTTTAAATTGGGTACATAGTATCAACCAAAAAATAATATAATAATATTACAGGTAGTACTTTATTAAAAAGAATATACAATGATGATACTTTGCAATGAGGGGCCCCCCATTCGAAAAATTTGCCACTGGCCTCAGGAGGGTCTAGTTACGCCAATGATTCCGTTGCTGTGAAGGAAAAGAAGATTTGGTGGTTCTGTGCTTTCTCTATCACTGTAAATAATCAGAATACTGGATGATATGTCTCTCGTATCGACAGATAAGTTTCTTGGTTTGGTTTTTAAAAGGTTTTCCCTAATGCGACAATTAGAGTGGGATGATTATTTATCTCGAATAGTTTTCTCAGAAGACATTATTTCTTATATTCCTCTGACTTTTTTCTTTCTTATGTGCATAATTATAAATTTATAACAAAAATTAAAGTGCTTGAAATTGGTAAAAAAGATGTAAATATCCCAGAGTTTGTTTTATTTGCATAGTGAACGGGTAGAGTAAATTTATAGAGGCCTATAGTTCTTTATATTATATCACACTATGATTTATTTTGTAAAATGCGTTTAGTCTTCAAAGTAAAATAAATACAGATGTTTCTTTTCAGTTTGAAGTAAATAGCTTGATTGATTGTATCTGCCTATAAATCTATTCTGATGAATAAATCATATCGGTCTATAAATCTACCAGTCTATTAGTGTATTTTAGTAAACCATTGAAAAGACTGTCAAGTCTCTGTTGTGAAACAACACAGTACATGTAGTTACCAATCTTATTACCAGCTTATTTATTTCATTTCATTTATTTATTGCACCATATGTTGTTAAACATAAAAATTCACTCACTCTTCAAGATATATTAACAAAGAAGAAATATAAATAAATGAATGTCATTATCATCGCTTATCTAATATTTAAAGATATTTATTTTTAAGCGATATTTACCTTATCGCTTATCTATTGTTTAAAATGGTGATTTCAATATGAACTTTAATTTATGGTAATGTAATACGTTTATGGATTAATAATTGTTTGACAAAGATTAAGTGTTATTTTTTTTTTTATTATCATTTCTCACATAATATAAGGAAATAGTTTCCTTTAGGAAATTATCTTTACATTATAAAATGTTGTAAAAAATTAGGAGAGAAAGGAACAAAATACCACTTAATATATAATAAAAACTTTGGATAGAGATAACTTGGTTGCTCGTAACACAACCAGGATCTGAATTTTATGCCATATATTGGCAAATACATATATGGAATTTTAAAGAGGACATTCTGCATTATTCAACTTTAATGGATTATTTAACGAGGATTTATGAGATTTCAGCTGCTATTAATTTTATAACTCTTTAGATACGTCGGTAGATACACTGCGAATACGTAGCATGAAATTGAGTATCACCAGGACATCCTACCAGCAACCAAAAGATGTCATATCTGAATTTACAAGCTGTTGCAATTGCTTAGAAATCTCGTAAAGAAATTTTACTTTTGTCACTTCATAGTTTTATTACATTATTTTGTATTGCTTCCAATAATTTTGGGACACTTCGTACTGTAATAAAAAGATCATGCCACTTTTAAGTCGCGATTATCTTCCAATTTAAAAAAATCTATATAAAATTTTAGGGAAGATTATGCATTATCTTTTTAAATGATTCTTCAGGAGAAAAAATCGTTAAAAATTTCGCAGATAGCCTTGCAGCCTTAGCAACAAGTGCCCTTGGATTCAACATGCCATTTTAATTTGTTAAATGATATTATAAACAGGTGTCTTTTAAGTAGAAAATATCAGTCAAATAGTATGCATTAATTAAAAAAATTATAAATCATTCATCAGTAAGGAAAAAAACGAGATTCCTTTAGTGACATCTGGCTAAACACCAGAAGCATGAGAAAATTAAATGCATCTTTTGTGTGTGTTATTAATAGACATCGACCTTCGTTAGCGGTTTTTTTAAAGAAGGAAACTGTCAAAATCAAGCTCGTTTGATGTCAGTTGTTACTCATTTATTCCCTAAATTTGTACAAACAAATAAGAGGAATATTTAATCTTTTTCGTCAATTTACTTTTAATATTAATTGATATGAATTTAAAATACAGTAATTTATCTTTCTTATGTTGCTGTTTCAGTATTATGATGTAACATTGCAATTTTCTCCAAATCGGAAATTTTAAAGCTTATTATCTCAGGAGGGAATGTTTCCACAACTGAATGATCAAACCGATGGAGTAGATAAGCAATCAATTAGAGATTTTAGAAAAGCTACAATACCATGAATGCTGTAGTAAGCATAAATTATACCTGGGTTGAGCGATAAACAATCCATTAGAGATTATTTAAAAAATTGCAATGCCATGAATGCTAAAGTAAACATAAAATTATACTTGGGTGAGAGATAAGCAATCCACTAGAGAATTTTTTGGAAAAATTGCAATACCATGAATGCTGTAGTAAATATAAATTATACTTGGGGTGAGATATAAGCAATCCATGAGATTTTGAAACACTACCTGTACCATGAATGTTGTAGTAAACATAAATTATTCCTGGGTTGAGAGATAAGAAATTCATTAGAGATTTTTGGAAAAAATACCAATGTTGTAATAAATATAATTTTTTTCCAAGGTGATCGAGATGAAGTAGATAAGCAATCCAATTTTTGAAAAAACTGCTATATCATGAATTTACTGATTTAAACATACATTTTCTGGGTTGAGGTATCGCGTGGGGTAGATAAACAATCCATTAGAGATTTTTGGAAGAACTAACAATACCAATGCTGTAGTGAACATGAATTATTCCTGGGTGATCGAGATGGAGCAGATAAGCAATCATTGATTTTGTGATAAACATTATTTCTGGTTTGAGGTGATCAGTAGATGAGAAATTTTGGCTATATCATGAATTCTGCAGTACACATTTTCCTGGGTTGAGGTATCGCGATAGGGTAGATAAACAATCCATTAGAGATTTTTGGAAGAACTAACAATACCAATGCTGTAGTGAACAAATATAATTAAGGTGATTGGAGCAGATAAGCAATCATTAGAGATTTTGGAAAACTACAATACCAATGCTGTAGTAAATATAAATTATTTCTGGTTTGAGGTGATCGAGATGAAGTAGATAGATTTTGAAAAGCTGCTAAGTTCTAGTAACATACATTTTCATCGCGATAGGAGTAGATAAACAATCCATTAGAGATTTTGGAAGAACTAACAATACCAATGCTGTAGTGAACATGAATTATTCCTGGATTAAGGTGATCGAGATGGAGTAGATAAGCAATCATTAGAGATTTTGAAAACTACAATACCAATGCTGTAGTAAATATAAATTATTTCTGGTTTGAGGTGATCAGATGAAGTAGATAAGCAATCCATTATTTTGAAAAAACTTACCATGAATTCTGGTAAGTTGAATTTTTGCTGGGCTGAGATGATCGAGATGGAGTAGATAAGCAATTCATTACAGATTTTTGGAAAAGCTACTATACTAATGCTGTAGTAGACATATATTATTTCTGGGTTGAGTAATAAACAATCCATTGGAGAATTTTGGAAAAATTACGTATACCATGAATGCTAACATTTGTAAACATAAATTATCCATTAGAGAAATATTTTTAATGGATCAATATCAATTCTGTAGAATTATTCCTGGATTTAAGGGATCGAGATGGAGTAGATAAGCAATCCATTACAGAGTTTTAGAAAAACTACGAATAGCATGAAAGCTGTAGCAAACATGAATTTTCCTAGATTGAGGAGATCGAAATGGAGTAGATAAGCAATCCATTACAGACTTTTAGAAAAATTTCAATACCATGCATGTTGTAGTAAACATGAATATTTCCTAAATTGACGAGATTGACATAGAGTAGATAAGCAATCCATTAGAGATTTTTGAAGAATTACAATACCTGAAAATGCTGTAGTAAACATACATTTTTCCTAGGTTGGGGTGATAGAGATGGAGATGGAGTTTGGTTTCTCGCTCTACGATCATTTGTGCATACTTTGGGCTAATTAGACCGAGACATACTGTTTAACGTGGATAGTTCGAGCCACTCACAAACATCCATGAAACTGCAGGATTCGAACCTGAAGTGGTACCAAAGGCCAGAGATCTAGCCAATTGGCCAAAAGGCTGCTCGACATGAAGTAGATAAGCGATCCATCAGAAATATTTGGAAAAAACGATATACCATGAATACTACTACAATACCATGAATGCTGTAGTAAACATACATTTTCCTATGTTGAGGTGATCAAGGAATGTTTGAGAGGCGTATGATCGGAACAAAGCATGGATATTAGCACAAGAGTATCCATTTTTGATTTCGACGAAATTGCCAACCTAGCTAATCAAATAGCGTTATATAATATAAATGTGCGGGATATTTAAAAATTATTGCAAATTATAACTGGTGAAAAAGTCTTACCGACGACGATTTTAAAGATTTAGTAGAAACAACACATGCACGAAGATGACAAAAAGGACTTTCAACAGCCACTATAACGGAAATTACGAATCAGTTTCTACGAAAGGATTTAAACTTTGATAAAAAGATAAAAGACTAAATGTCATTGATGCGATATCTTACTATCGACAACTACTTGATGAATGAAACAGGAAGAGGAAAACGATGTCAAAAAATTTTTTTAAATATGTCAAATGAAGAAAGAACTTTTCTGATCACAAACTTCAAAATCAACTCCTCATCACTTCCTTACTCGAATTTCTTTTTCAATTTGCATGAATGTTTTACGATTAAAAATCGATATTAGCAATAAAGAAATCAATAATTAATGTAATAAAAATAATTTAAGAATAAGTGTTATGGGGAAAAAACTGATAAATTTGGTTATTTTCCACTTATCCCTGTTGTTTACATGTTAAGAACGATGTTTCGTTTAGCGCAGGAAGAACTTTTTGCAAAGTATCCGCTTCCCCCATCCCCCTCTTAAGAAATAATTATGCACCGGAAATGTTTTTTTATGACAACCATATTCTTTTTTACTTTTACTTTACCTTTTGCTTTTTTACTTTTATTCAGATTATTTTTAATTATATGCTTTTTTTGTTTTTTATTATATCAAATAATCCAAATTATTTAATATTATTGGAATTATTTATAATTCACTATTACTAAGCTCTGAAGATGAAGCACAGTTAATTAATATGTTCACAATCATTTGTCCTTTAAAATTTAGTAATCTTATTTATCATTTAAATGCTTTTATTCTTTTAAAAAATATATCTAATAATAAGCATCACTGGGCAAAACACTAAAATATAGCCAAATTGGCGATGTTGGCGACAAATATTTGGTAATATAGAATATAATGCAATACGCTAGCAATGGTCATATCTATTTTATTTTCTAATATAATCATAATTTAAAAATGCGTCATGTATTTGAAAACTCTGTGCAATTCGTTATGAACGCGCGAAATAAACTGCCTATAGATGATGTTTTGATAAGCAATGCAGACATTTCTGCAAAGGTTAATAAATGCAAAAATCTAGATCAAGACCCTGAATCTAGGTTAGTGCGTTATTTGCCAAAGATATTTATCTGCTAATTTGCAGTAACTTAAGGAACATTAATTAACATTTTCTAATTTTCAATAAACAAGAAGAAAAATTTTTTTTTTTCATATTTATCAAAATCTGAAATTTTTTTTTATCCATAAAATTTATGGGTATTGTTTTTGGGAAGTGGGCCATTGATGTCTCGGACCACTTTCTACGTTTTCTTATTTGGCTTATTTTATTTTTTTTTTTTTATTTGTATTTGTTTAAATTTCGTATTTTTTTTTTTTTTCGTTTTTGAAATTCAATAGATTTTTTTTTTCTAATTTTTTTTTTTCCTTTTCGTGTTTTTATGAAATCGTTTGAATTTATAATTTTTTCAATTTCTTTTACTTGTTTTTTATGAAATAGTTTTTTTATAGTTTTTTTTAAATTTCTTTCGTGGTTTTGATGAAATCGTTTTTTCTATAATTTTTTTCAATTTCTTTTACTTGTTTTTTTGTGAAATAGTTTGGAATTTTATAGTTTTTTTTAAATTTCTTTTCGTGGTTTTGATGAAATCGTGTGGAATTTATAATTTTTTTTTTTTTTCAATTTCTTTTACTTTTTTTATGAAATAGTTTGAATTTTATAGTTTTTTTTTAAATTTCTTTCTCGTGGTTTTGATGAAATCGTTTGAAATTCTATAATTTTTTTTTCAATTTCTTTTACTTGTTTTTATGAAATAGTTTGGAATTTTATAGTTTTTTTTTAAAATTTCTTTCTCGTGGTTTTGATGAAATCGTTTGAATTTAATTTTTTTCAATTTCTTTTTTGTTTTTTTGAAATAGTTTGGAATTTTATAGTTTTTTTTAAATTTCTTTCTCGTGGTTTTGATGAAATCGTTTGAATTCTATAATTTTTTTAAATTCCTTTCATGTGTTTTTTATGAAATCATTTGGAATTCTATAGTTTTTTGTTTAATATCTTTTACGTGTCTTTCTATGAAATCATATGGAACTCTACAGTTTATTTATTTTTTATTTAATCTGTTTTTGGGTTTTTTTTGTTTTTGAACGATAACTGATGAACATAATTTATTGTCTATATATGATTTATTGATACTTAAGAAAGAAAAACTATGTTCTATGAAAAACTATGCGTTTTGTTCTTACATTAAATTCTAAATTTTATGGTTAACTGCATAACAGACCAGCCGATTAAATTTTTTTATTCTTTTATTTAATTAGGATCTTTTAAAGTAAAAATGACATGTAGTCAACAAGCACCAGCAAAATAACGGTGAACTATACGTGAATCCTAATCTGTGCATTCCTAATCTAGATAACTTCTTGAAAGTTGAGAAATGTGAGAAAGGTATCCATCATAAACAGTGTGAGATATCGCTTTTATCGCTGATAATTATCGCGCGTGTTTACAGAGCACGTTCTTTCTTTTAATTTTAAAACGCACTGAGAACTTTATGTCAATGACTATGACAAAATATTTTACTCTACACTAATAAACACTTATTAAAATTTAAGATACTTTTATTGACTAAAAATACATGAAACTTTTAGAAATAAAAAATAATAAACAGTAGAAAAATAAATGAATAAGTTATAAATCATTCATAAATATTAGAACAAACAATGTTATGATTTTAAACTTAGAATAAGCAAGAGAAAAAACTATAGTTAAAATTAAATCAGCATATTTCATTTTGAACAGAAAACATATACTATTTTTTTTTAAGTGGGAAACGACTTATAAACTTTTTCTCACACACATATATATAAAGCATAATAATACATTAGTAATAAAAGTCGATGTATCCATAAATTTATTAATAACTTTTAATAAATTGAAGTAAATTTTTGTTATTACAAGTGCAGGTAATTCAATTCACATTCTAAAAAAAAAATGGAATCACATTAAATGCTCAAAATATGAGTAATTCTTCTGTTTACATAAACAAACGCAACAACACATTTTTGCGTTGATTGCCGTAGTGTAAGCTTAGTTTCTTTCAATTACTGCACAATTTTCACTGTATGCATGATACTTCATTTTTCACAATGTGTTGACATGTTTCATACGAACTCCATCTTCGCTGGATAATATTCTCAATTTTCTGAGATTCTAGGAAGTGTTTCTTAAAACTTTAAAAAAGGTAAAGCCACAAATACAAAGAGGAAGAGGACGACCCAAGTTGCGATGGATAGACGCAGTTGGAGAAGATTTTGCTGTACTGTGGGTTAAGAATTGGAGGACCCTTGTCACCCAGAGAAATGCATGGAATTCTCTTCAAAGGAAAGCCATGGCCCACTCAGTGCTGTCGTGTTACTGATGATAATGTAATGACTGTAATCTCATATTTCACTTTGAGGCGGCCTGATGGCCAATTGGCTAGTTCTCTGGCATTTGGTAACACAAGCTTCACGTTCGATTCCTGGCGATGGCATGGATGTTTGTTAGTGGTTCGGAATCCACGCTAAACTGTAGTTGTAACCTTCGTGTGTATAAAATGACCGTAGAGCAACAAACCAAACTAATCTAACGATACCCACAGGACAAAAAATGGCATCTTTTTATATACTGGTTAACAGAAATAAAATTAATGTTGCTTGTCGAGCATGCGACATTAACAAGATTTGAACTATATTTTCACATGTAATATAAATATCTTCCTTCATTTTGTTAAAAATTATTAGCAAATTCATGAGTCTATTAACTTTTGAATTATACTGTACAACCTTCAACCTTCACCTGAATAATAAGAAATGTTGAAACAAATAATGAATGTTGAAATGAGATTTATGAAGAATAATGAAGTAAGTGTTTCTTGCCCATGTCAATACTATTCGGCGTGATAGCGGTGGTAGTTTAAAAAATAAATTGAATTTTTGTAAGATTTACCTTCGTATGCAATTATTTTTATCTTTTCTATTTATTTTTTTTTAAATATTTTCCTTGGATTTTTTTAAAATCTTTTTTTTTTTATGTCATTGTTGCACAAGAGAGGTTTTTCAGCTGTCAAAATTTTTCCTTCTCAGTTCTAGGCCAAATCTTACTGTAAATTTAAGTTGCGAATTTTTTTGCCTGATTATTTTATTTATTCTGAAGACTACCTCTGTAAAACCTGACCTAGAACTTCGATACCACTTATTTATTTTTTTTTTTTTGTCATGTTTATATTTTCTTTTTTTTTTCCATGTATATATTTATTTTTCTCATGCTGTTTCCTCTCGTTTTTATTTTTCATTCTAATTTTACCTTCACAAGTAACAAGAAGATTAATTGGACATATGATTTCGTCCTTTACTTATTTATTTATTTATTTTTTGATAAATTAAATCATTTTTTCCTTTTTCAAATTGTTTACAAGGATAGCATCTTTATTATGTTATGATGAAATTGCATACACTATTGCATCACCCATTTTTAATTATTCAAGTGAAATATCGTACTGATTAGATATTTATACTTTTGTATCATAGTGCTAATTTCTACCACAGTAGAAAAATCACTGTGACAAAATTATCACGATAACAAATTGTAGAAATAGTTAAAAGTAATCTATACCTGCGAAACTCCTATTCAGAAAAACGATAAATCACAATTGCAAGAAGATACTAGCTGCCTGATAGCCAATTGGCTAGCGCTCTGGTCTTTGGTACTTCAGGTTCGAATCCTGGTGGTGGCTTGGATGTTTATTAGTGGTTCAGAATCCACGTTAAACTATACGTCCCGATCTAATTAGCCTAAAGTGGGCGCAAAATGACAAACAGAACCAACATGATAATCAGTGTGCCTTGTATCATAGTTTTTTGTTGTTGTTGCTGTTTGTTTGTTTGTTTGTTTGTTCTTTGCAAAGTACAATTTCTTTTCTGTATATTCTGTAATCGTTATCACAATCCATGACAATCTCAATAAAATCATTGCAAAAAAACACAATTTTCGTTTTACCTCTAAAAGATATACTTCAATGGCACAATATAAAAAATATATGATAATATGAAAAAATAAGGGATTTAATTGAAGTAATTATTTTTTTAAAATTAAGTTTCCATTTATTACTTACAAATTAAAGTTTATAAATATTAAATAAATATTAAAATTTATATATCTAAAAATCAATTTTTACAAATTTTATCTGGCACACATAAATAATGACTTCAAAGATTGATTTTGCAATGATTTTTTATATAAAGATCTATATTTTAATTTAAATGTATACTTCATTATTGTTATTGGGAATTAGTACATAAAACTCTTGAAAAACTAATTTTCAAAATAAATTTCATCACATCAAATGATTTAAAAACCTATATAATTATTAAAATTTAAAAATAATTATAAAAGTGTTGATAATAAATCAAAAGTTTAAAAAAAAAATAATTTTACAAAATGCGTGCAAACATAAATAATAACTCATCAAAACATAACCTTGTTTAACCTGCAAGTAATTGCTTATATACGATTTTCAATCGTTTGGTTCCTCTATCGTTAAAAATTCTATGAATTTTTTTTTTAAAATTATAGATTCTGATGCTTTTATTTATTAAATAATGTAGAAATGCATCATTAAAAACCTGAAAAAAAAAAAAAAGCGTTAGTTCTTTAATTCTAAGATGATGTCAAAATTTAATTCACACGAATTATATTTTATAATTAACTAATACATATGACCAGACGTCGACCGGTTACAAGAAATAATATTAATTAATTTTTGATAAATTTTATTTAGGAAAAATGTCGGTGAGAAATGCAAATTATCGTTTGGCAAACTCTAAAGGAAAAATTATTCTGAATAATTATTTATAAATAAAAGATATTGAAACGGAAAAAAAAGACAGAGAAGGTTCAGGCATTTTGTAACGATTTTGACTTTCTCAAGGAATTAAATTTTAATGAAAAAGAAAAAACCGGAACGGAAACAATTAGGAATAGGGTCTAATTGTAGTATACATCATGGGTCTTCAAACTACGGCCCGCAGGCCAACACCAATCGTCGTGGAATATCAATCCGGCCCGCCCCAGATTATTTTGATTACATTGCGAAATATAAAACTTATAATGCAATTAAATCATACAAAATAATTATCAAATGTGGTTATGTAATGACCCTTTATGAAACACACTAACCGACATAACGTAATGAAATTGAACATTTCAGCTGTAATTAATGATATGAGATTTGTCCTAAAAACTTACAATAAGTGATATACGTAAGTAATTTACATAAACTAATTATGATTAAGAAGATTCACGTAGCTGTAACTTTACACTGACAAATTGTGTTGCAGTTGTCAGTGAAAATTTAGAGCTATCTCTAGCTCTGCCACTCGATACAAAATGGCCTTGTATACTTCGACTAACCAAGCATAATTAGCGTTTTTGCGTAATTCCACCGGTTTGCAGAAGATGATGCTGGGCTACTGCACCACAAGATGGCATCTCCACTGCAATAACATGTCTTTGACACTTTGCCGTATGTATCAACCGGAATTGCGAACTTATATACCTCACTTGCTAGTTATGAAACGAAAATTTGTACGCAATTCAAAACTACAGTATGTTGGTATGATAAGCTAAGGTCTTGGTTCTTGGGATTTGATGGAGGAGTCAGCGTGGCCCTTAGGTTAAAAAGTTTGGACACTGGACTCTGGAAAAGTTGGACACCTGGGCTACATCATTAAAATTGTTCATTACTACAAAATAATAGAAAATACTGGAAAATAAACAATGCATTGAAGGCTATATTTTTGAACTTTAAGAGATATGTTACTCGATTATTAAAAAAGATGAGAAAAAGCATAGCTTTACTATTTCTACACGTAAAATAAAACAATTAATAAAAATGGGAAATAACGTCAAAGTTTACATTTGACTGGGAAAAAAAAGGTAAAAAATGCATACTCAATAAAAGTACGTATCTCTCTCATTATAAAGTCATGTATTATGTTTTTAAAAGAAAATACAACCCCCAAAAAAAAACTATCGCAAAATCTTTAAATATTTCTATAGGTACTGCAAACAAAATTATAAAATCTGATTTAAGGATAATCAAAACCAAAAAATATGATGTTTACCGGACAAAGTCAAAACATCTTTCTCGGAATAAAACTATATGCAGACTATTGTATGAAAAATATTTGGTAGGTGAAAAATGGAAATATGTAGGTACAATTAATGAGGCTTGGACATATTTATCTGACTGCAATAGAAAAGAAGTGAAGAGAAGAGAAAAGACCTGAAATTCTTGTTCAAGGAAAGTAAAGAAAGTTTTTCAATAAGTTTAAGATTATTACTGAATTCTCTTATAACAGAAAACGTAAAATAAGGAAAGCAAAAAAAAAAATGTTAAAATTAACTCGGATTACTATCAGTAATATATATCGAAGCAGACATTCCAACACTTTACCAAGACAATTTTCACTGTGATAATATCCATTAGGACTTGAGCCCGACTCGTAGCTCAGTGGCAACGTGCGCTGCTGATAAGTGTTAGGGCGGAGGTTCAATCCGCTGGTGGCTTTCTTGTAAACACTGCTTCAAAAAAAAAACGAGAAGACTTGATGTTGTTTGGGATGTCCAGCATCTTGCTTCGTTAGTCAAACTACCTGGTAGTAGTTTTTCTTGTTTTCTTCCATAAGATACACAAATGCGGAGTAGTTCCCCCTAAAATTCCTCCCTGAAGGCACTGTCCTCCTTCTCCAGCTACTCGGTGCCGAGTCAAAATACTACCAATGGATGCTCCATCACAACAGAAGCTGTTCCCCTCCCCTTCCAGGAGATCACAAGTGTTCTTGGACTTGGTCTACATATTACTGTCTACCAAGTGGGATAAAAAAAACAACAACAATGCAGGACAAGTCTACCAGTCATATATCTAATCATATATCTGCACCTGGGAAAAAAAAGAAAAATGAAAACCGGAATTGAGGAACCCACTTAAATGCATCCCACCCAAGTCTTTTGGCACGTTTCCCATAGATTAATTACTGTGCATTTGGACTCTCTATTTTGGGTGGACTCTCAAAGATAGTGATTTAGGAATGGATCAAAATTAACCTTGATATTTTAAGAAAAGTGTTTTCCTTTTTATCTTGGAAATCAAGATGTGATATGATAGCTCAACAAAAGTGCTATCAGACTGAACATATTAGAAAACTAAATTATTATATTTGCTTATGTATATGTTTTTAAAATGGTTACAAAAATGTGTAAACACTCTCTGTATATTAAGAAAAAACTCAAATAATCTTCTTCTTCTTCTTCTTATTTGGTAGATGGTCATCAAGGCCGTCGGCCAATTGGCAGATTCCAAACATGAGATAGATGTTTTCTTTTTACGGGAAACGAGTATCAGTCCTATGTCCAACGCTCTACAGTCATTGTTGATAACTTGTAATTATCCTATTGTGTTTAGGCAGGGTATACAGTGGGTACTAAAAGTATTTGCACACATACAGTTTTGTTTACAATTCATAAAAAAATTCATTAAAAAGTACAAAAATGGGCATTTTAAAAACACAATAACCTTATTCATCTAAACTAATTTTAAAAATACAATAATACAAGTGAAAAAAATTTTTGCAATAAAATTAAAATATCTTACGTCAAAAAGTATTTGCACACTCAACTCAACTTTAGGAAATTTGCATTTTTTGCTAATTATTTTATATTTATCCCGCAGTAAATAACATACGTAAGACGACTATAAAAGGGAGGTAGTGTTGATACTTTATCAGTTGATTGTTGATTTCAATTTGTGATTTCACCTAAGAAATCTGAATTGCCGATCTCGTTGCGAGAAAAATTGTTTCTCTTCGTGAAAATGGCCTAAGTTATCGAGAAATAGGTAAAAAAGTAAATGTTTGCTTTTCTACTGTTCGGTACATTATAAAACGTCACAAAGAAAGAAGATCTACATCAAATAACTTGCGTTCTGGACGCCCAAAGAAACTTTCACAGCGAATTTAGCGAAAATTATAAGAGAGGCATCAAAAAATCCAGTGCGCTAATGCCAATGATATCTTCAACATCTGGTTCAAATTAGTGCCCAAAATATTCGAAATGTCCTGCACGATGCACAAATTTATGGGAGATCTCCAAGGAAAAAACCTTTTATAAATGAACGAAATAGACTGAAGAGACTCGAATTCGCTAGAAATATATCAATAAGCCAATTGATTTCTGGAAAAAAAATGTCATATTCTAGTTAAGTTCAATATCTTTAAATCAGATGGCAGCAAATTAGTTTGAGAAAGCCTTGCACTGCTTTCCATACTAAAAATGTATTACCTACAGTTAAACATGGAGGAGACTCTGTTATGGTTTGGGTGCATGGCTAGCAAAGGAGTTGGTAGTTTGTGTTTCATTGATGGGAATATGACATATCCAACTTATATTGATGTGTTGAGATAACTTGCCCAAAGTGCAATAAAATTGGGTATCTGTAATTCGTACTATTTTCAGGAGAGACAATGATCCCAAGCACACTGCCGATATATCACGAATGTGGTTGCTTTTATAATGTACCCAGAAGACTTGCTACTCCACCACAATCCAAACTTAAATCCTTTGGAAAAATTTGTGGAATTCTTTGGATTTAAAAGTAAGAAAAAAGAAGTCAAGCAAATCTGCACTTAAACAAGCTCTTACTGAAGAGTGGTCAAATATTGACGCTACTGTTACAGAAAATTTAATTAAATCAATGCCAGCAAGATTACAAGCAGTAATAGATGCTAATGGAACGCATACTAAATATTAGTTATTTGAAATTTTCTTATATATTATATTTCTTTTGTATTCATGCGGGTGTGCAAATACTTTTTTTGACACGAGATATTTTAATTTTGTTGCAAAAATAAATTGTTATTTATATTATTGTATTTTTTTTCTGTTTAATTTAGGTGATTCAACTTATTCTACTTTGGCAATACCAATTTTTGTATTTCTTAATGCTTAATTTTATGATTTGCAAGCAAAAATGTAAGTGTGCAAATACTTTTTGTACCCTGTATATATATATATATATATATATATATATATATATTTTTTTTTTTTTTTTTTTTTTTGATGAATCCAGGAGTGGCAGATGAAGCCACCCTCCCGTACCCACGATGAGGTCCGTCGACGGTGCACTCCAAAAAGAAAACCAGTCAGTTTGGTGGTGGGTGAAAGAAGACCCCTTTGAGTTTTGCGGAAAGAAAGTGAGACCCCGTTGAGAAAGAAGGAGAGAGGGGGATTGTCTGGAACAGGACGTGGGCCTGGTCCCTAAATTTTTGCTGCGAGACAGACTACATGGATAATCTGTATTAATCGACATTTTTGCTGCGAGCACCTTTTTATATAGGTTTTGAGGCCACTGATAATATACCTTGTCTACACACAGATAGGAATATTTCTCTTAAGGTGTGGGAAAAAAATATGATTATTTATCTATAAATATTTTTTATTAATTCAGTTTTTGTGTGCCAATTTCCTGTTAAAATCCTAAATTTATGTGTAATCATTGTATATTAGTATTCATTAAAAGTAAAATTAATTAGTTTGTTTGTTTTATTATTAATTTTCATATTTTGTTTTAATTGTCTTTTATTAATATTTTAAATTATTTGGCCGTCCTGCGAGTATACGCAGACGAACGACATCATTTCTATGGCGGTTATAACAGTCATATTAGATCGGGGCCTGAAGGCCGAGTGACTAGAGCTCTGGTGCTCGGTACCACAGGTTTCGAGTTCAAGTCCCCCGGACGGGCCATGGATGTTTGTAGTGGTTCGGAATCCACTTTAGGCCGTAGTTCCCAATCTCATATCACTGTAGAGCGTCACAGAGCCCAATCAGACTTCTCACCCACATCATTCTCAAACTGTAAAGGGGCAACTCAGCTCTAGGCACAGCGATGTGGTGTGGTGTAGTATTATTGAGTGAAAAAAAAATTATTATTGATTATATACAGTAGTCATATTAGACAGTTACCTACGGTTTAAAGTGGATTCCGGATCACTACAAACATCCATGGCACTGCCGGGTCTCGAACCCGAAACCTGTGGCACCGAGTTCCAGAGCGACTCACATAATCACCTACCATTTTAATTTAAAGAAAATTTATAAAAAAAACTAAACACGATACGAATATGCTACCAAACACAAAATAAAATAAAAAATGTTAATTTTTTAAATATAAATAATAATTTGTTTAATTTAAAAATTTTGTTTTTTGTTTTTAGAAATAAATAAAAACAATTTATTTTCGAGATTTCCGATTAAATAATAGATAAAAAAATTTGAATTAAGTAAAAAAAATTTAAATATATGTTTCCTAATTTTTAAATTATGTCAAAATATATATGCACACATACTTACATTTTATTTAAAGATAAGATAAAATAATGATTTGTTTAATTTAAAAATAAATAGACAATTTCATTTCTTATTTATTTATTTGAGATTTTCGATTATACAATAGATTAAAAAAATAAGTTGAAATTCAGTAAAAAAATTAAGATGTATGTTTTCTAATTTTTAAGTTACGTCAAAAATATACATACACACATAATACATTTTTAAAGTTAAGACTATGAGGTAAGCAAATATAAACAGCAAAATTTGAAAAAAAAAAATCTAGTTTTTCCAAAAGTGATTAAATCACTTTGTTTGTCATTTAAGATTGTTCAACTCTTAGAAGAAACTTAGCTTGTTACATCAGAGAACTTACACTTAGTTAACAGATAGTTTTAAAAACAGGGTCAAGTTGATAAAAAAAAACGGTGAAACATCCAGAAAACGAGAACGTGAACTGAAGGCATAACTACAAGGACGAAGAAAAAAAACTTTTTTTTTTTTTTTTTTTTTGTTTGATAACGTTTGGTTTATTTTACATTGAGAATAAACAAGCTGGAAAAAGAAATATATCTATATAGATATAGATATAAATTCTAGAGATACAGGGTGATTATAATTAAAGTCCAACTTTCAAAATGCTGTAAAGAAAGAACCTTTCGTCACAATTTCAAATTTGAACTGAAGATACTTGAAGAAGGGGGAAACAGTTCCGAAAAAAAGTTTTGAAGTATATTTATTATACACTGGCACTGAAAGCGGCATAAAGAAAGTGAATTCGGCTGCCAGTGATATTTTGAATCGAAATTACAAAGTTGCACTTTAAACCAACTGTAGTGTTCAATGTACTTGATTTTTTTTTTTTTTTTTTTTTTTTTTTTGACTGGAAAAAAAATGACTTCCAAGTCATTCAACAGTATTGACACTGTTAGTGGGTAGTCCATCCACCACGGCAAAGGTTGTTCTTTGCAACGGGTGGTTCTTTTTTAATCACCCTTTTATAATAATCACCCTGTATATAAGTCATGACATGAATGATAAATATGAATAAAAATTTTATGCATTCAAAACATATCAGTTATTTACATTTTCTCGGATATAACAAATTCATGTCACATATTTTTTTCATAACATTTTTGAATATTTTTGAGCACTGTTTTATTTTTAGGAAAGAGACCTTTACAGTCTAACGAATAATATAATTATTGCTAATAAATTCTTTTTCAAATAGAATCAAAACAATTAAAAAATAATGAATAAATAAAAAAATTGTGACAAAAAAATTGTAAATATCAAGGGTGGCCATTTAAATCAGGTGTGGCCAACTCAAATGATCCTGCGGGCACTTTGGAAATGCAATATAATACCGTGGGTCGCATATAAAATTATATATCCCCATATTAGATTTAGACCCCCTATAGACATTTCTTTGTAATGAAAAATTGAAACATAATGAGTTATTATTATTGTGTTTTACTATTATTCTTACATGTAAACATAGATAATATAATAATAATGATACTAAACGCACATTATAAAAAAAATATATAACACTAAGAATGAAATTTAAAAAATACGTAAATATAAACGAAATAAAAAAAAAAGTGAAATCGTTAAAAATTTTTTATTTTATTGGTGCGTTATTTGTTTCTTCACTCTTTCACTTAGTATTTGCCAATTGATTTGAATTTGAGTATTTGCACATCGTAATGCGTGTTGCAGGCTAGAGTTTCGTTATATTTGAGCGTGTTTTGTGTTTAGTCAATTTCATTTTAAAAAGAAAGACGATTCGTAGGTGTAAGTTGAACCAAAAGCGCTAACTTCACTAAGAGTCTGATTTGCTCTGCTATTAACAATCAACTGTGCGTATCTAGGGATGGTCACTGGCGTCACTGAGGCCACTTAAAAGTGAAACATAGAATCAAGAACGAACATATTAGATGTTCCAAGACGCACGCGCCTCATGTGTTCGCAGAATATATTCTGCGAACTCATATCTGTAAACTCATAAATAAAACAGGCAATATCTGTCATATAATCGCAAGAATATTATTTTAAAATCAAAGTTAATTTTTTTCTCATAATTTCGACAGTTCATTTTTTTAATATTGGCGGCTATTATAAAATAAATATATTCTGTAAAAATATATATTCATGATAAAATAAATATATTCTACAAAAAATATATTGGTTACCATTATAAAATAAATATATTATGTAAAAATATATTGGTGGCCATTATAAAATAAATATAATATTTTGTAAAAATATATTGGTGGCCATTATAAAATAAATATATTTCGTAAAAGTGTAATAAATCTCGCGGGCCGACAAAATATTCAAGGCGGGCCGCGAGTTGGCTACCACTGCTTAAAATAATAATAATAATAATTAATAAATAAAAACTGTATAATTCTTTTTAAAATTCAAAGGCCACAGAACTGAAAAAAAAAAAAAAAAAAAGAAATTCAAACAGGCGTCACCACTTGTTTCCCTTACAGAATACAAAACAACTTTCCGCCCAAAAAGAACTGCAATTAGCGCGTGTTTACTTCTGTTTACCGTTAGGTTGAGTGTCATTTCCCAATGGATTTGCAAACCGGTTTTCCAAGGAGAAAAAGAACTTCTGGGACGGTTGCTAGGCGACGGAGCTATTTCTTGCAAAGGTTGCTGGGTTGATAATAAACAGGCAGAAAGAAACCACGAGGTTCTTTCTCTTTCAAAACAGATGTTTTCTTGTTGATAAACTTTTTCAGCAGTGCGTCTTGTTTGTGAATTGTATTTTGGAATACGGACGATTGGAAATATTTATATTATTTATTTAATATTTAGCAATATATATTTATATTTAGCAACAAACAATATAATATTTATCAATACATATTTATATTTAGGAATAGATATTATAATATTTAGCAATACATATTTATATTTACAATACAACGATTTTTTTTTTTCTGTGTGTCTGTTATCTTACAACAAAATTATTTTATTACAATACATATTAAATATTTATTAAATACATATTATAATATACGTATACATACATATTATAATATTTAGCAATACAATACATATTTATGTTTAGCAATAGAAAGTTTTTTTTTTTTCTGCGTGTCTGTTATCTTACAACAAAATTATTTTATTATGCACTTATTTTTAATTAAATTTAGTATGAATTATAAATGCGAATGTTTTATTAAATTATCATTATGTGAAGTCTTAATATTTTATTTTATGAATCACTAAAATTTTTTTTGTTTCGTAACAAAAAAATCGTAACTTTTTTAATTAAATAAATACTTTTAATACTTATTTTTCACTTAGTAGTGTGCCTTGTTGATGTATTATATTTATCAATACGAACGATAGGTGTGTGTATTTTTTTCTGTGTGTTGTTATTTTACGATAACAAAATATTTAGCTCTATTATGAATTCTAAATGCTAATGTTTTGTTAAATTATCATTATGCGAAGCCTTAATATTTCAAATAATATAATAATATTTTTTTAAAAAATTGTTTTGTTTCGTAACCAAAATTCGTTAAAAAATTTTAATTTGATAGATACCTTAAATACTTAATTTATAATCAAATTAATACAGAACATATTTTGATGTTTTTTTTTGTTGATAAACGTTTTTAGTAATGCGTCTTGTTTATGTATTGTATATAGCAATACGAACAATTGGTGTGTGTGTGTTTTTTCTTCTATGTGTCTGTTATCTTACAACAACAAAAAAAAAACTTTGATTTATTATTATGAATTATTAAAAATGCGAATGTTTTATTTAATTATCATTATGTGAAGTTTTTTAATATTTTATTTTATGAATTATTAAAAAAAAATGTTTCGTAATAAAAATCGTAAAAAATTGTTTAATTAAATCTTTCTAATTAAATAAATATTTTTAATTCTTGCATATTAATTCATAACAGAATTGAAGAATTAATTCCGTTTGCTTTTTTTTTTAAATTTTGTTCTTACTGGAGAAGTGAAAAAAATTAAATTCCTAATGCATTAATAAAAGTTAGTGATATACTGTATTTATTTATTTAAATTCTAGATTAAAGATATTTATTTGTTCAAAAATTTCTATTCTACTTCCATTTATTCGTTTTTGATTGTTTCTTACGACAAAATTCATATAAAATTCACATCTTAATACGAAAAAAAGCTTTATTATGAATTATAATTAAATTATCATTAATTATAATTATAATTAGTTTTATTAAATTATCATTATGCTATGTCTTAATATTTCATTTTTGTGTATCATTAAAAAAAATTTTTTTCGCAACCAAAAATCATTACAAATTTTTTTAAATTAAATTCTTTTAATTAAATGAATACTTTATTTTTGCATGTTGACTCAAACAGAATTGTGGAATCAATTCTGTTTGATTTTTTTATTTATTTTTTATTTTGTTATTGCTAGTCAAGAAAAAAAAATATTCCTAATGAATTAAAAAAAAATTAGTATCGTACTTTATTCATTTATTTAATTTTTAGTTTTAAGATAAATAGGTATATTTAAAACTAAAATTCAAAAATAAAAAATAAATAAATAAATAAATTTTAAAAAATTAAAAATTTAAATAATTAAAAAATTAAAAAAATTTATTAAAAAAATAAATAATAAAAAATTAATTATTTTTTAATTTTCTATAAAAATAAAAAAATTAAAAAATTTTTAAAATTTTATTCTATTTTCATTTATTGGTTTTGATTGTTTCTTAAGACAATTGAAATGATCGATTTTAATAGAGATCATTCTTTTTCTGAATTCCAATTTTGTATTGATATGATTTCCATATGAAGATTTTGCCAACCATATTATTTATTGCAAAAGGATACCGTCATGTCATATTTGCTACTATTTTGATTGTAATCTGCAATCGTTAAATATCATGTTGTGTATGTTAATTTTATATGCGTGTAAGTGGTCAAACCATAATTTTCCTTGATGTCAATCTTATTTATGAAATGAAACCTATACCTATTCTAAAGATAAGCGAAAACATGCAGAACAAAATAATAACCATAAAAATAACCGCTATTAAAGTCTACATCAGTGGGCGGCTTTCAAAATAGATATCATCCATTAAATATCGAAAAAGGGCGAGCAGACAGACGACTGATATCGATTACCAGATTGGATGTATGTTTCATGTTCAAGTAACATCCTTTTCTGCGAAAATCAGTATCCGTGGGTGGTTTCTGCTTTGTTCTTCTTTTAAAAGTTAAAAGACAATGTCAAAAATAGGCTCTTTCGTCACGCGCGGTAAATGATAGCTGGGTAGGTTTTTTCTTTATAGAAAATACGTGGAATAAAAATATTAAGGTCTTTAAAAGTAGCTATTTTCAGATGTTTTGTTCTGTATCCGTGTTAGTTAAATGACAAAAATTAATGTTTCATGATTTCATTTGTTATAAATATAGTTAATGATATAAAATATTGAAGATTAAATTTATTACAATACTACTGTGCCCAAAAAGTAAGACCAATATTATTTTTTTTCAAAAGCTCTTTATTTTTTCTTCCAAATTTATTTCATCGCCTTCAAAGTAATCCCCTCCGGACACAATGCACTTATGCCAACTTCGTCTTCAACGCATTCTCTGCCTTCTTTGAACTGTTTATACCACTTCTAAACATTTCCGATATAGGAATGCTCACCGAATGCCTTCTTCAACATTCTATACTTTTCCGCAGACAAAATTGAATGCAAGTTCTTTGCTGAATTAATTCAGACGTTTCAAAAATCGCCGGAATCGGTTTTAGCGTCTTACAAAGAAAAGCGCAAATCAAACACTAATGAATACTTTGACGTCAAATTTCACACAGATGTCAAGGACAGTGCCAGCAATCTAAAAAAAAAAAAAAAGCCAGTTAAATTTAAGTTGAAAATTGGTCTTACGTTTTGGAAACAATAGTATAAAAGTACCTACTTTCAGACGTTTTGTTCTGTATCTGAGCCAATTAAATGACAAAAATAAATGTTTCATGGTTTTATTTGTCCTTATATAGTTAGTGACATAAAATATCAAAGATTAAATTTAATATAACGATAAATATAAATATATGTGATGTTTAAAATATGTGCGAAATTGGAACCAAAAAAAAAAAAAAATGTATTCACTTAAATAAATTTCATTAGTTATTTTGTTAAGGAAATAAATTAATTATTTTTATTTAATCGCTTTTCTTAAAAATATTTAAATATCAAAACACAATACTGACAGACATTTTTCAGTGCATCTTTAATTTTCTAATTTTTCATTATTTTTATTGTTTTATTTTCATTTGTCATAATTGTTTCAATAATAAATTTAAACAGTCACTTGATCTCTTATGTTTCAATAATAAATGTAAGTAGTTACTTGATATATGCTTTAATAATAAATTTAAATAGTTATTTGATATCTTATGTTTCAGTAATAAATTTAAATAATTACTTGATATTTCATGTTTCAATAATAAATCTAAATAGTTACTTTATATTAGTTTATGAAGGATTATTTTAAATATTTAAGGTATCACAAATTTAATTGAACAAAACGAATAATATACAATCAAATAAATAAATTCTGCAACACCAAATTGCACAATAAAAATTTTGATAATAAAAATATATATAAATAAAATATTTATAAACTCAGTGCTAACTCAGAAATTGAATTCTATTTAGAATTTTTTGAATCTAAATTGAAAAATAAAAATCAATAAAAAAATCGTTTGCTTGCAATCGATGCCATTTAAAAAAACGAAAAAGAAAATTGCAAAATTAGATCGTTTGTGCAAACAATAGCTTCTTAGGACTAAATGACTGATAAATAACGAACATAAGTCATTTGTAATTTTTATTCCAAAATTTAGCAGCAGTAATTGCTTTATCTCTTTTTTATTTTTATTAGTTAACATATCACAAATTTAATTCAACAAAACAAATAATATACAATCAAATAAATAAATTTCTCAACAAATTGCACAATAAAAAATTATTTATTAACAATTATAAAAAAATACACACACACACATATATATATAATGCTTATAAACTCAGTGCTAACTCAGAAATAAAATTCTATTTAGAATCTTTTAAATCTAAAATGAAAAATAAAAATCAATGAAAAATCGTTTGCTTGCAATCGATGCCATTAAAAAAATAAAAATAAAATAGCAAAGTTTAATCGTTTGTGCAAACAATGGCGTGTTAGGGCTAAATTACTGATAAACGATGAACATAAGTCGTTTATAATTTTTATTTCAAATTTAACAGCATTATTTACTTTTTATCTGTTTTATGTATTTAATTTATTTTTTTTATCTATACATTCGAATGTAAATTTCTAGAATGCAACGTGAACTTTTGAAACTGTTTCCAAAATCTTTAAGATACTCCAACAATTTTATCTTTCTCTCTGGTATAAACCAGATGGGTCTTAAAATTCCCAGCTTAAGTACAATATTCGTCTCTGTTTTCCCCACAATTTTCTGACGTATTTTGGACACGCGCCACGTGTTTTACGAGCGTTGCCAATGCTTCCCCACTGGTCTTGATTTGCTAGTCCACAAAATACCCACTTTTACCTTTTATTCTAAGGATCATAAAATTTACTGCATAAGTGCACCTCTACTTGAACTTTATTATTCCTTTATGTTTAATGCTATTTTATGGTGCCACCAGGTACTTAATGACACAGAAAAAAATAAGACAGCTTGACGATTGTGTTTATTGTTCTTATTATATTATTAAAGAAATGAGAACCAAATCTAATATATAAAGTTGAATGCTTGGTTATTATATATATATATATATATATATATATATAATTTTAAAAAAAAAATATGTATGTATATAAAATAAGAATAAGATATCTAAATTTTTTTAATGTATTTTCAACGTATGTGTAGCATTTTTCCCACAGGAAGAGTTGTAGCATTTCGTTTTCCAGGATAGAGGAATGTATATTCTTTGACAAGCCCATAATAACAACCTATCACTTCAATTGGACAGCAGATAAGTAATGTTGTGGGTAGTTATATTACATGCATTTAGTGTTTTGAACTAATGAGAACAATCTGTCACTCAAAACCGTTAGCACATATTCAGTATCATGAATAGTGAGACCTCATGAAATTAGCGATTGCTTGTGTGACCTTCACAGGTCGAAATAATTCTACATGGAATATGGACTACACCATCCATGAGTTGTTGCATCGTGATTGGTGATAGACTATGGGCTGAGAAAATGTCTACTACAAATACAAGTGAGGGAAGCTGAGCCACCCCCATCCCCCTTGACTTTTCTTAAAGGGAGGTTTTTAAGAAAAAAGAAAATTGTGCGACGACTCGATAACAAGCGTTGTATTTTCGCTGACGGCAGTTCGAATCTAGCTCTTGCATTGGTGGTTTGGAATCCACGTTAAACTCTCTTGCCATTGGTACCACAGGCTTCAAGTTCGAATCTGACTGTGGCATGGATGTTCATTAGTGGTTTGGAATCCACGTTAAAATGTAGGTCCCGGTCTAATTAGCCTAAAGTATGAAAAAAATGACCGTGCCAAAAAAGAGAGACAAACTAAACTAAAACTGAAGCGCTGGTATAGGCCAGAGTTTCTGCCTGTTTTCAAAGTGAGCCCCTTGTGATTCCGTGTATCACGCCGTGTGATAGTTAAGGTGGGCCGCAGACCACGTGCTTAAAATTCGTCGTAGATTCGAGAACTCTGAAAATCTCTGTCCTTAAAATGAACTGCACTTGTGAATCAAATTTAAATCTTTAATTTTCATTTTTTTGTAGATAATAAATTGGATTAGTCCATAGTTGTGTATATACATTTACTATTTGTTAATAAAAATTAAAGTGTTATAATGAAACTGAAAGTAGTCCTCTTCTTGAAGCCGTTATGAGAAAAGTATAGGCTGAGACATTGTGTATGCAATCAAAAATCTTGAAAATTTGTTAAATTTTTTTGATTAAATTTATTTTTTGTTATAAAATTAATGTTTCATAACAAATTAATGTTCTATAAGAATACTAATGTTTAACTTGAGATATAAAGATTAATATCATTTGCTTCTACGGAATAGGAAAAATTCATTACATAGCATGGCTTGATCGATCGATAACTCAAACAATATGCCAATAAATTAGTGACTATCAAGAGAATTGGGCATTTTTCTTGGTATTCTCAAATCTTCGTTAATTATTGCAACGTCTCTGCCTATACCAGACCTATAACGGCTTAAAGAAGAGGACCACTTTCAGGTTCATGGGAAACTGGTTCAAAAATACTGAATTGCAACTGATAGTTATTAATACAATTTAACTTTAAACATTTATCACAACAAATTTAAAAATTGATTTTTAAGTCCTTTTTATTATATTTTCTCAATTTCTTTCAAAAGTGTTATATCTATAAAATTTATCCGTGACGTTGAATAAAGGTTTTCCAAAATTTGAGGAAAACCTTTATTCAACGTTAAATAGAATACGGACTGCACCATGAGTTGTAGCATCAAGATTGGTGATAGACCACGGATAAGAAAGTATCTACTCCAATGAGATGTGAGGGAAACTGACGCTGACCCCCCTCCCCCTTCCTCCTTTAGACGGATTTTACATTTTACTGAGGTTTTTCGTTAGAGAGAGAGTTCTGCGACGACCAGAAATGCTCTTTTTCTTTTTTTTTTCCCTAAAGTGACTGAATAGGCCGGAATTCTCCCCCTGTTTTCCAAAGTGAGCACCTTGTGGTTTTGTATATCACGCCATGTGGTAATCAAGGTCTGTCTCAGACGAGGCAATTAAATACGACGTAGACTCGAAAACTCCGACCGTGTACTTGTGATTTAATCGTGTACTTGTGATCAAATTTATATTTTTAGTTTTCATTTCTTTGTATAATCCAGAATTATATACTACTGTGTCCGAACAGTAAGACCAATTTTCAATTTAAAATTCCGGGGCTTATGGAATTTCAATATATATATGGCACTATCCTTGACATCTATGTGAAATTTGACGTCAAAATATTCATCAGTGTTTGAGTTACGCTTGGCTTTGTGAGTCGCTAAAACTGATTCCGGCGATTTTTGAAACGTCTGAATTGATTGAGCAAAGAACTTGCACTCAATTTTGTTTGCGGAAACGTATAGAACATTGCAGAAGGCATTCGGTGAGCAATCCTATATCGGAAAGAAATGTTTAGAAGTGCTATAAACAGTTCAAAGAAAGCAGAGAATGCGTTGAAGACGCAGATAACTCTGGTCGACCCTCGACCTCAACCGACGAAGCTCACGTCCAAAAGATTAAAAAATTTGGTGCTTGCAAACCGTCGATTTACAATTAGAGACCTTGCTGATGATGTTGGAATTTCAAAAGGACCGGCCAATTCCATTTTAGGCTTCAAACTCGTTAAATATCGATTGGTACCGTAAACATTGAATGCGCCAGCTCACATTGCATTGATTTTTCGTGACTTTTTCGCCAAAAATGAAGTCCATATTGTTCCACACAGTATTCACACCGTGCGACTTCTGGATATTCCCTAAACTCAAAAGACCACTCCGGGGACACCGTTTTGAGTCGATTGAAGAGATTCAACGTGAATCACCGCGCGCTTTGAAGGCCATCCCAGCCGATGACTTTTTAGCATGCATTGAGGATTGGAAAAAGTTGGCAAAAGTGCATTGTGTCCGAAGGGGAAAACTTTGAAGGTGATGAAATAAGTTTGTAAGAATAAATAAAGAGTTTTTGAAGAAAAAAAAATAATTGGTCTTACTTTTTAGGCACAGTAGTATAGTGTTTGTAAATAAAACTGAAGTGTTCCCATTATCCTGAAAGTGGCTTCTTGAAGCAATTATAGGTCTAGTTAACAGCATTTTCACAGTGAGTGATGTTCTTCTAATTTTTGTCATGACAAAATGGAGAGATTATTCTATTCTATCATTTTAGTATATAATCTAAACAACTTCCCAATGTTTACCAGGCAATGTCCTTATGTTTAGTGAAATACAGCATGAAAATTAATATTTTAAGCATAAAATTTCAGTTACTAGTCCATACAAAGTGTCATTGCATATTTCAAAAGCGAAAATTTGTGTTTATTGTAAGGTTATAAATCAAAAAAATTTTAATTAAGTTATAATACAATTATAAACAATTATTAGTAATCCCTACTTATTTAAAATTTTTATTAAAATAAAAATCATTTAATGATAAATAAATTTACATTAGTATTTCATTATCTCTATTTGAAATAATAACTTTGTATTAGCTTTTTAAAATCATAATCAAATAAGAAAATTAAATTTGCGAACTATGATATTTCCCAAAGATTGTGTACCCTTCAATAAATAAAAATAAATATGAAATTTAAAAAATTCAGGAAATAAGCTTATTAAGATTTTTTTAAAAAAATCATTATACAATCAATCGAAAAAAACAGCACGTATAAAAAACAAAACAGAAAAAAAAAAATGCTCTTTTTATTTTTATCCTTTTATGAGTTACGTGAATAATAAAAACAAAATACTGAGACTGACATAATATTTTAAGTATGGAATCATCCATTTAGATTATGCAATTGTTATGACTTCTGTGCCTCATGCGTCCTTCTGCGTTCACGTGTCTTATGTCATATTTATTGAAATCACGTGATTCTGTGAAAGAGTCTTTATTGGAAGAAATTTAAGTCACGTGTCCCAAGAGTGTTTGGAATTGCTACTGGAAATATGATTCCACTGAGTGTTCATTTTTTATAGCAAAAACACTGGATATTCAATAACGCATTAAATAAATGTCCTTTATGCAATTTGGGAAAAAGGAAAAAAATTGACGTCATTTATTTACAAGGACGAAATTTATATAGTAAAGAAAAAAAGATTTAATTTTTTTTTTGTTTACATTTGATACTTAAAACGACAACAAATTAGGGTAAAAGAAAAAAATCTGTACAAATAATAAACATACTGTATCGTCTTGGCCTATATTAAACCCATAATGGTTTCAAGGAGAAGGTCACTTTCAGATTCATGGGAATAGTTTAATTTTTATTTACAAGCACTATATATATATATTTTATTTACAAGCACTATATATATATTTTATTTACAAGCACTATATATATATATTTTATTTACAAGCACTATTTATAAACAAACAGTGATCTGTGGGTTATTATACAAAGAAATGAAAAATTAAAAAAAAAATTTGATCACAAGTGTACGATTAAATCACAAGTACAGTTCACTCCCAGGTCGTAGTTGTTCAGAGTTCTCGAGTCTACGTCGAATCTAATTGCCTTGTCTGCGGCAGTTCTTAATTATTATGTGGCGTGATAAACGAAACCACAATGGGTTCAATTTGAAAAACAGACTAAAAATCCTGCTTATTCAGTCACTTCAAAGAAAAAAAGAAAAACAACATTTCTGGTCGACGCGTAGCAGAACTCTTACATTTTCTTCTCCAAAACCTCCGTTTAAGAAAATCCGTCAAAAGGGGATCAGCTTCCCTCTCTTTTCACTGGAATAGACATTTCTCAGTTCATGGTCGATCACCAATTACGATAGAACAACTCATAGTGTAGTCTATATTCAATCTGTCGTTGTTTGAACTGTGAAGGTCGAACAGACAATCTCTAATTTCATGAGTCTCATTATGCATGACACTGAATATCTGCTATCAGATTTGAATGGCAGGTTGTTCTTATTAGTACAAAACACTAATTGCGTGTGATATAACTACGCACAACACTGCTTATCTGCTGACAAATTTGTGTGATGTATTGCTAATATGTGCTTGTCAAAGAATATACATTCCTCTCTCCTGGAAATTAAATACCAAATCTCTTTCCGTGAGAAAAAATGCTGCAATACAAAAAAACAATAATTTTCGCATAATGCTGCATTTTGGATAAGATATCTTTGGGTGATGATTTCGATCTTTTTAGAAGGGACATATAAAATAAATGCTAGAATGAGCTCTCATATTTTTAAGATATGACATACACAGTCTAACTTTTCAATACTTACGAAATAATGTAACTAATAAAAAAAAAAATTTCAGGGTAGAGGTCAATTCAAAGAACAAAGTAAAAAAATCCATAAGAATATAGAAACAAAAAAATTGTAATTGGATGAGCCGATATACAGGTTATTCATAAAATTTTGAATTTGATGCAAGAATAAAATGCATAACAGCAATAAAAAATAAAAACTATAGAATTCCAAACGATTTTCTTTTCTGTTCTCCAAACGATTTTTTTTTTTTTTTATCTCATTTTCACTTTGGAATAAAAAAATTATCTTCGCTCTCGTCAGATGATCGTTTAGAACATTTTTACGTTATTTATTTTTATAATTATTAGTTCGTAAAAGATATTTAATTAAATACCATGTATAAATAAGTTCTTGAAATAAATTTTAAATAAATCAATAAAAATGGATGTTGTAATAAATTAAAAAAATAATCAATATAAAATTTGAAAGTGGTCAGGGAAAAAGAATTGATCAATGAAATGAAAAATTCCGCTGTTGAAAACAATACCCATGAAGATCGTTTGAAACACTTTTACATTATTTAATAATTTAATTATTAAATATTGAAAGAAATGTAAATAAATATTATGTATAAAAAGGGTCCTGAGAAAGAAATAAAAAAAAAAGCAGTCAAACACTGCCCACTAAGTTTTACAATTAATAATAATGCTCGGATATATGGACATGGATAACCAATTAAGAATTTAAAGAAGTTTATGCATTCAGGGCATATTTGGTTGTTGTTTTTTTACACTGATGAATAAGCGTTTTTCTATTTTTGTCATGCCGCCTTGGGAAGAAAAGTTCCATCTTTCTAGAATAAGATATACTATATAGTCAAACATATAAAATATTATCATTTCTAATATGTGATGAGTTCTCTTTTCTACATTTTTGTAGTTAATAGTTCCTCATCAAATGGTATTTTTTAAATTAAAAAAATATTTTTTTACATATTTTAAATATTATTTTCCATATTTATGTCATCATCATTGGCGTAACAACCCCATGGTGGGCTAAGGCCGTCTGCTTACCAGCAGATTTTGAGACAGGAGATGTTCTCTTTTTATGGAGTAGGGTTGTCAGCCCTACACCCAACGCTCTACAGTTGTATTATACCGGGATCTACGGTTTAAAGTGTATTCCGAACCACTACAAACATCCATGGCACCGCCGTGACTCAAAAATATATATATATATATATATATATGTCACGAACAATCTATAATGTTTTGACGTTGGAAGACCATTAACTTCTGGAATGACTTATATCGGTTTAGAGAAAGACTTGTTCCCACTTGAGAGCAATATGGAAAAAAAAAACCCAGAAACGTATACCTCCAGTAAATTAGAACCTTATTCCTCCTGCCCACAACTAGCTACGCAAGTGTATATAATAAATATACTATGGATAAGGTTCGTACATCATGAAAAATAATTTAGTTATTTAATAGATATAATTAATTGCCAAATAAATCTAATTAAACTTTACATAAAATTAATATTATGAAATCTTTACTGCTTTCTTTTTTATTAATTATTTTTGAAGAAGAATAACTTTGAGAAATGGATATTTATTTACTAAATCAAAAACTATCATTCAAGTAAATAGTACTTTAGAATCTTTACATATAAATTTCAGATATATAAATCTTTACATTTAAATTTAGAATCTTTGCATATAAATTTTCCCCATCTTCATTTACATCTATTAATGCTACCTTAATGACTCATTCCATGACTCTTTTGTATTACTACTGCGAATGACGCACGTCTGCTGATGAAAGGTGACTATTTCCGGCTACTGAAGGAAGTCCTGGTTATGGTTGCCTAGGCAACGGAAAGGATATATCAATGTTCCGAGTAGACGACGCCTCGAATCGATAGGATCTTCTGCAAAACCATTTCCTATGTTTGTTTTTCACTCAAAACATTTTCTTGACATTTTGTTAACACCTAAAAGTATATATTTCTCTGATTTAGATATAATTAAAATTTAATAAAAAATTTTAAAAATGTTTATTCAAAATTTATTATTTATATTTATTTTACTATTTATTAATTTTTTTATTTTTTAACAATTTAAAAACTATTTATTTAAAATTTATTATTTATATTTATTTTATTATTTATTTTTATTTTATAGCAATTTTAAAAATGTTTATTTAAATACGAATTGTTATTTATTCTATAACAACGTTATTATTATTATTATTATATATGGGTATAACATTGTTAAGTGGAGATCAAAACTTCATCTTCAGTGGCGCAATAGCCCCTTAATGGGCCAAAGCCGTTTGCCTATTGACAGATTTCGAAACAGGATATATATATATATATTTACGGGGTAGGGTTTTCAGTACTAGGCCCAACGCCCTACAGTCATATTATACCGGGATCTGTGGTTAAAGTGATTTCCGAACCACTACAAACATCCATGGCATCACCGGACTCGAACCCGAAACCTGTGCCACACAGTGTTAGATCGCTGGAGATCAAAAACTTAGATCTACCAAATATTTAAATGCGAATAAATTAGAAAGAATCCAGAAATATTTAAGGGCTAATTTTTTCAAAAGTTAAATTGAGTCTTTTAAAAATATTTATAAACATAAATTTTAATTTTGAATCATTAAATCATCTTAATTTTTGTTTATGAGCTATTTAAAAACTTTTGTTAATATCTGCAGAAAAGATCGCCATATAACCTATCTTTGTATCCTTTTGCCATTGTTTTAAATTATATACTTTTGTAATATAGATAAATATAAGATTTAATGAAATAAAAAAAAAAAAATAAGTTATTAAATAAATATTTAGTTAGCAGAAAATAATCTTTCCACATTTTTGATTTGGCAATCGTAGCATAATTTGTTAAATTTTAAATGCATTTTTGATTATGAAACACTTATATCCAAATTATTAATTGTAAAAAATTCTTGAAAACTTAATATATCTCCTACGTTTGTAGCGGCCTGATGGTCAACTGGCTAACGCTCTGGCTTTTGGTGCTTCAGGTTCGAATCCTAGCTGTAACATGGATATTTGTTAGTGGTTTCTGAATCCACATCAAACTGTAGATCCCGGTCTAATTACACTAAAGTGTTAAAAAAATGACTGTAAAGCGGCAAACCAAACCAAATCTACTTATGTAGAGAAATGACAATCCACCACTAACATATTTATAACAAATTAAAGTCACTATAGAAGATGTAGTACAGTGCATCTAGATGTGCATTTCAGATTTAAATTGTGTAGATCTGAAATTAATCCCTCTTTACACTGTAGGTCCTCTCTTTGACTGCAGAGAGTTGGGCGTAGGGATGACAACCCTACCTGATAAAACATCTCCTGTCTCGAAATCCGCCAGTAGGCAAAGGGCCTTGGCCCACCATAAGGCTGTTGCTTCAATGAAGGAGAAGAAGAAATATTTTGGAGTCTGAAGGCCAAGTGACTAGCGCTCTGGCTTCGGTGCCACAGGTTTCGGGTTCGAGTCCCGGAGGGCTATGGATGCTTGTAATCGTTCGGAATTCACTTTAAACCGTAGGTCCTGGTCTAATATGACCGTAGCGCGTTGTGTGTAGGTCTGACAACCCTATCTCGTGAAAAAAAAAAAAAAAAAGAAAAGCTTCTCCAGTCTAGAACTCTGCCAGTAGGCAGATAACCTTGGCCCACCATACGGCTGTTTTTCCAATGACGATGATGATGATGAGATCTGAAACTGAATGAAATTTTTATTTCAATGATAATGCGAATAATTCGTAGTGTGAATATTCGATGTATTTTTTCATAGTTCACAACTAATGAAAAATACACCGTAACACAAATAAGAACAAGAAAATTACAATGGGATTTATTATTTGTTTTCAAATGAGATTTCAAAGATACATTTTAGATTGAAAGAGCAGGAGATCTCTAATTCGGCAACAAACTAAAAAGTAGCTGAACAAGTTTGAGAGTTGAATTAATAATGATCTTGAACCTACTAAATGATGAGGATCTAGTTGTAACTATTTCAGACTGCCATAAACAAACTGAATCATTTTTCTAACATCAACAAATTACTTCGAGCTATATTATTGTATTTCCTGTTCCTTTATTTTACTGAAATATATTTTTATCATTAACCATTTTTATTTCAAAAACTAATAAATAAAGATTATATGTAAAGAAATCCAAAGAAAAGAAACTTTCCAAAATTAGATCTATTTCTCACAAGAAGATTTTTAATGATGGACGCCATGTTTAATTATGATTTTTATTTCCGTGATTAATGAAACTGGCATCCTGGTTTTGGTGATTATTTCCCGGTTTCGATTTTGAGAACATTTCATTTCTAAATCGGATGTAGAGCAAAAAACTATGCCACAAAAAGGAATAAAAGAATTATGTACAGCTACCGAGTTTTTAACATTGCTTTTACTTAATAAATAATGACTAATAACCATAGATAGCTTGGCGGATGAAATGTAGACGTTTTTTTTTACAGGAAGCAATAACAGTCATCAATCTTCGCTTAACTATTACCAATCTAAAAACTTGATTAATGGACAATTTTTGACAAATAATCGAACTGACTTCATGATTTTTTTCTAATTTCTTCATGTGTAACATGTAAGCCAATTTTCTTTACAAAGTCATCATTCACAAAGAACATATAAACCAATTTTCCTGAAAACATTACTCGACCTGATGGCCAATTGGTTATCGCTCTGGTCTTTGGTGCTACATGCTTCAGATTCGAATCCTGGCGGTGGCATGAATGTTTGTGCGTGGTGCAGAATCCATGTTAAACTGTAGGTCCCGATCTAATTAGCCCAACGTGTTAAAAAATGACCTTAGATCTACAAACCAAATTAGAAAGATGTTTTCTTTCCAATACTAAATATATAAGCTAATTTTTCTCAAAACAGACACCAATGAAGATGTTCCCTTCCTATAGCAAATAGTTTTGTCCACAAATTAAATCACAGGTCGCAAAGTTCGTAAGAACAACCCCGAGGTTGGCTCAAAATTTGAAAGGAAGCACTAAATATTTTTTTCTCCTTTGATGCAACAGCCTCATGGTGGGCTAAGGCCGTCTGCCAACTGGCAGATTTCGAGACGTTTATTAAACACAATACGTTTATTAAACAGTTCAAAAAAAAAAAAAAAAAATTGCGAGAAAAGTAACCAACATTTGTTGCGTGTTTAATTCATTCCAAAAAAAATAATGCTTTCATATCTTAAATACATTAAAAATCTTTAAATCCATGACTTTAACTCTTTTTTAAATTCCTTCTATTAGCTCACACTCTCCCTATATATATCTTGTTCAAATTTTCAAAAGTTAATAAAATACTTTTTATTCATCCACTCAAGTTCAAATACATTTTTTTTTGAACTTGTAATGGATGACACTTGGTTGTTAATACAGTTTTTCAAATATTAATTCAAATATTTAAAATACTAAATTTAATTAATTAAATTTAGTTTTTTTTTTTCAGATTTAAGTTGCATATATCTACCAATAGATGGCTCCAGATAAACTTAAAAAAATGTATGAAAATTATTTATCAAGGACTTTCTGCAATATAGTGGAAAAAAAGTAGGAATTGACTTTAAGAAATTTTTGTTTTATATTTCTTGTTTTTCAAAACTGTCTGAATTTTCTAAAACTCTTCTGCATTTCCTTAAAAAAAAAAGGTTCTGATTTTTATTCTGTTGAATTTGTCGAGCTGTAATCATGAAAATGTGTTTAACCATTCTAAGTTAACAGCTCACATTGGCAACACACTGCGTAGGTTGCTTGGTGAACAAACTAAACTAAAAGAACTTGACGCTTGATCAAATAAGCTTTTTTTCTCGAAGAGCGATGATCTCATGTCTCGTGATAGGCACATGCAGTTCTAATGACAGGGTTCGCGAGCGACGATCACGTGACAGGACCGTGCTCGAAAGGGGTCGTTGAAAAGAAAGGGTTGGATAGCTTTTAAAGTTCTGCGAAATAGAATGCCTTTTTTATTTTTTTTTTTTTTTGTTCTTCCTAAGTGGAACCTGTTTGCACAAAGCATGGTTGCCTAATAAATGCTTCCTGATTGGAGAATTACGTCTTTGATGTCCATTCATACAGGACTTTATATTTAACTTTAGCATATCTTGTGCTTTATTTATTTAACAGTGATTTTTTTTTTTAGTTTGAAATATTATTTAAGTAAAAGTTAGTGACGCAGAATATCACTTTAAAACTGAGTGGGTTTTAATATATTCATATTTCTTTTAACCCATGTTGCGTATGATATACGAAAAGGAAATTGTAAATCAGTGGCAATACTTGCATCTCAATTGGAAATTTGATTGCTGTTAGTTTTTATAATAAACTAGCAGAAACCAGCATACGTTGTCTTGTCAAAAAAAAAAAAGGCATTGTAGAAAATTGCATATCGCGAATATATTCTCCATGTTCCAATATATGTTATTTTCGTGGATATCGTTTGAACGATATATAAGAGGAAATGCTGCAGCACTAGCTGATGGTAAATAATGGTAATACAACAAAGGGGATAGCATAAAAACATTCTCTATGTTTTGCAAAAACACACAAAAAAAAATTTCATCAAAATCAGTCCAGCCGTTTAGGAGGAGTTCAATGACAAACACACGTACAGAAGAATTATATAAAGATTATTGTAAGTTACATACCAAAAAGTTTTTCGCACCCCATGCATTTTTAAGATATTTAAACCAAACAAATACAACTTCAAGATATTTTTAATTAAAACTTATTAGGTATATAGCCTAATTAAGTATCCAGGAAAGAGTTTGCTGAATGTCAGTGGGCCTCGTGTTCCACTTATGCATGACACTACAATTCACCTGCAAGGGAATGAGGGGAGAACATATCCTTCTGAAGTATATTTAGGAATAATTGACCTATATTTGTCGTATGGGAGAAAACGCTGAAAACCCCACAAAAAACCTCAGTCGATGGGAGTTACTTTTACATACATTGCCTCGATCATCATCGAGTTTCTTCGTTTCTGAAAGCAGTTACTGCAAAGAACGCCATCATCAGATTCGAATCTGTAGACTAGTTGCGTAACTTGCCACTGGGCCATGAGTTGGCCAATCTTATAAATGACGCATTGGGTTATCAAACGGAGAAAGCTCGATTATAAACCAGATAAATAAAATCGTATAAAAATTTGATAAGTGGACTATAATAATATTCCTTGACTATGCCGGGGACTGACTTACTACTACTACTACTACTACATCACATCATTCTGCCTATAGCATTGCCACTTTACAGTTTAGGAATGATGTGGGAGACCGACTTGACGCTCTATGGTCATATGAGATCGAGATGGAACCAAACCACTACAAACATCCATGGTACCACCGGGATTCGAACCCGAAACCTGTAGTAAGGAAAGTTAGAGCGCTTGCCACTCGGCTATTAGGTCCCGGGACTTGTATATACACATATATGCCAGGGACACAATAAATCTATAGATTAGAAAATTCTATCATTACATCAGATGCGAAAAATATGAATCTTTACTGGCCTTTCAAACATTTTGAATGAAAGAAATCATTATCTATTGTTTCCTCCTGTTTTGAACAGTTTTAAAAAAAAAAAAAAAAATGGTGTTTAATATTTAAAAAGCTGAAGCTCACGAGTGAGTAATATACTAGATTTCTGAAAATACGGAGCTTGGCTCAAGACCCGACATATGAGATTCAACTAAAAGTTGTTTATACTAGGAATAGCTATGATAATTTCTCTTTCTTTTTCTTCATTGGCGCAACAGCACCTTGGTGGGCCAAGGTCGTCTGCGTACTGGCAGATTTCGAAATATGGGATGTTTTCTTTTGAAGGGTTAGGGTTGTCAGCCCTGTAGTCCATACCCACGGTTTAAAATGGATTCCGAACTACTGCAAACATCCAGGGCATCGCCTGACTCAGAATTAGAAACCTATGGCACCAATCGTCAGTCACTCGGTCATCAGGTACAAATATAATAATTTAGTAGGAAGAAAAATATTTTGGTTGGGCTTTATAAGAAGAACATGATCTTTCAAATGCCACCCTTAAGAGTGTTCGCTAAAATTTGCGGTGCCAAATTATTGGTACAATGTCACCTATCGTCCGGGGCGCTTCTGGGTAACATTGAATCTCCTACGTATCTGTTGTTGCAGTAGCAAATTACTTGAAATCAAAATGGCATTTGAAAATATGTATATACATATCATCACCCTCATCATCCATAAATAGCACCATAGTCCAGGTTGGGCCAAGGCTTTCCTTTGAAGAGATTCCCATGCATTCTTCTGGGTGATAATGGTCCTACAATTCTTAACTTTCAGTGCAACAAAGTCTTTTCAACTCGTATAGCAATATCGTACTCGTATAGCAATATATCAACTTCAGCAATATCGTTTATCCATCGCAACTGTCGCCCTCTTCCTCTTGTCTTTGAGGTTTTGCAAAACGAGTAATTTTTACATGGTTAAATTATTTATTCTAAATACATAAGCCAGCCCAGTTTAATTTCTATTTTTATATATATACATATATTTGCAAATTTTATACCAAAATAATCAATAATATTTATCAATAGTAGTAAAAAAGATAATTCTTTTTAATTGATTAAATAACTTTTCAAAAAGTTTATTTGTTGAAAGAAAACTCAACACAAAACGTCAGCTCACAAAATTTAAAAAAAAAAAACCTATTACATAAAACAAGCCAAATCGAATGCCAAGTAGAAGTTTGTTGTGCAATTACATAAATCGAGATCACTGTTTACTTGCGACTTTACTATCGAAGTCACATCTATCTGTCTGATATAAATATGATTGCATTTCCCTTTTACAAAGCACATTGATCAACATAATGAATCTAATTTGGATTATTGATGCTAATGAACTACGAGAAATAAGTGCATGTCGACCCTATATACTGCATTATTCCTTCAATTAAACCATTCTTGTGACCAATCCATCTTTTAGAATTCCTTGCAGATATTCCACAGAAAAGGTGGACGAACTATAGATAATACCTTCTAGGAAAAAGGAACGTTTCCAATTATATAGCCTGAAGGGTTACCTCAACACTTTATAGTAATTATAGCAACACGATTCGAACCATACCGCCAGGCAGCAGATGTAGTTGCCAATTATTTCCCCCTGCTATCCAAAGCCTTATGTTGTTTGGATTTGCATTGCCAAACTGGCTCTATTCCATCAAATGAAATCATTGAGGTATGCGTTTACGTCAGCGAAGCAGCAGTAAGATCATAAATCTGGATCCGTATTTGGTTTTTGCTTGCTTAGAACTTCCTGAATTTAATGTCTCTGTTTGCTTATTTAAACCATGTCAGGGTACAAACATCGGTCCAATATAAATAACCATCCAGTTAAAGGATTCAGAGTTTCAGACCGTTAGCAAGAGACTGTTAATAACATTTTTATATCTTAAACGCGGCATATTATAAGGAACTGGAGACAAAGTGGGTGATAATATTGCCTTTATACATTTACAAGAGTTTATGCAACTACAAAAATTGCTGAAAAATTGCAATATGTGGAACAGTTTACCTTGCTTATTACTGTGTCCAAAAGTAAGACCAATTTTCAATTTAAAATTCCCGGGCCTATAGTATGGAATTTCGTCTCTTTTTTAGGTTGCTGGCACTTTTTGACATCTGTTATTGACAAAATATTCATTAGTGTTTAAGTTACAAGCTTTTGACGTAAAAATATTCGATTTTTGAAATGTCTGAATTAAGTGAGCAAAGAACTTGCATTAAATTTTGTTTGCGGAAACGCATGGGAATGTTGCAAAAAGCATTCCTATATCGGAAATAAATGTTTAGAAATGGTATAAACAGTTCAAAGAAGGCAGAGAACGCGTTGAAGACGAACAGCCTTCTGGTCGACCCTCAACCTCAACCGACGAAGCTCGCCCAAAAAATTAAAGATTTGATGCTTGCAAACCTCCGATTTACAATTAGAGACCTTGCTGATGATGTTGGAATTTCAAAAGGATAGGTCAATTCCATTTTGGGTTTTGGGCCTCAAACGCGTCAAATCTCGATTGGTACCGAAAACACTGAATGCGCCAGCTCCACTGCATTGATTCTTCGTGACATTTTCGCCACAAATGAAACCCATATCGTTCCACAACCCCGTATTCACACCGTGCAACTTTTGGATATTCCATAAACTCAAAAGACCACTCCAGGGACACGTTTTGAGTCGATTGAAGAGATTCAACGTGAATCGCCGCTTGCTTTGAAGGCCATCCCCTGCCGATGACTTTTTAGCATGCATTGAGAATTGGAAAAAAGTTGACATAAGTGCATTGTATCCGGAGGGGATTACTTTGAAGGCGATGAAATAAATTTGGAAGAATAAATAAAGAGTTTTTGAAAAAAATAATAATAATTGGTCTTACTTTTGGTAGTACAATAAGGTAGTCCCAAAAGGGGACTCCCATTTGAATAGGTACTTATAAAATTTCCCCGCCGCAGGGTATTTGATGATATAGCCACTGCCAGTCAATTAGTTGATAGTGGAAACAGTGATCGCCACTGCCTATCGCCACTGCCTGATTTGCATTGCCACTGCCTATCGCCCTTTGGGAGGCAGTGGAGTTATTAAGGGAAGCTATAATACCCTCAGGGAAATTTAAAAGGCATTTAATAAAAATATGGATGCGATGATGGTATAAACAAGGAAAAGAAGAGACAAATAATTGCTTTTCTTTCCTCATATTTAGAGAGCGAGAAGATTTAGTGAGGTAGCAAATTTGTTAACAAGAACATGAAAAGAAAAAGACAGAAACCAATTGCAAATAGCGAATTGCGGTAATTTAAGAATATTTCTGACAAGAGAAGAACCAAAGAATAATTCTTTGATAGTGGGGACCAGACAATTTTTATTTTCATTATCTTCATTTTCCTGGACTTCATTATCTTTCATATATATCTAATTCAAATTTTAAATCATAGAAAATGAAATAATGATAAATGAATAAAGATCAGGGTTACATTTTTTTTTTTTTTGAACTTGTAAAAATTTTATAAATTCAAGAGCCAGACTGCCTTATTCAGTAATTAAATTTTTATGTTTACCTTTGTGGCTAATCCTGCAGTGTCTTAGTGATAAAGGGTGCCAGATAAACCTAAGTAATGAATGGATTTAGAAAGGGCAGTTTCTGTAGTGATGGAAAAAAGGTAGAAATTTAATTTGGCTTTTTTTATGCTCTTAGCCATATGAGACCGGGAACTGCTTTTTAAATTGATTTCTTGAACCACTTGAAACATCCATGGTAACGCCTGCTCGAACCAGATATCTTATTTGCAACATCTTTATGCGTTATGTTTTAAGACATAGGTAGATATACAGATACACAACTAAACACGTAAATTTTTTACTGTAACTTTTTATTTGTTTGTTTAAAGAAGACAGATTTGAAGGTGGATGGGGTTATTCAATAATTTTTTGTTTCTGAAAGGGGATGGTAGAACAAAGAAATTTAAGAACCACTGACATAAAGCATTAAAAAAATATTTGGCTCATTTTTGAGAAATTTAGGTTTCATTGATGAAATCGGGCTTTTATAAATGAAATTGCACATTATTACAAACATTTTATCTTTATTAACTCGTCTCACAACCCAGTGGTGGCATGGTCGTCTAGCATTCATGGAGTTCAGTTGAAAACGTACGTTATATTTACTGCTTTCAGATACTGGGAGATACTCGATGATGGTTGCGAAAACGAGTGTAAGCGTCCCGCATCGAAAGCCTGGCTGCCTGGTAAAATTTTTCCGATTTTGTTGCCTTAAGACAAGTAAATTCAAGACATCCCAAAATCTTCCCGGTTGTCAGTGAACCGGTTTTTTTTTTTTTTTTTTTTTTTTGTAGAATTTTCATGGTATACCAACAGATATCTGTATGAACAGGTAAATCTGGCTTACGTTTATCAACAAATCATCATGAAGTGATTCCAGGATCATCCTAATGACTTTTAAATCATGACCTCAGAATTCACTTGGCCTAACCTTAATGGAGAATTAGTATTACGATCTGGACAAAAGGGTTTACGTCACCTACGACCACCTAGAAATACAAGCCAATTGGTGAACCAGCTAGTGAGTGCCTGTTACCAGACCTAACAGTACCTTATCAATTGCCTCAATGTTCGTATGAAAGGTGGCCATCATGTGTTCATACAATGTATCATGTGATAATACGATGTATCAGCCCATCGAATCACGTGATCATATGTAATGATACACAAACATATATAATAATTCAAAATATAATACATTATAATGTGAAAATAAGCCCTCTGGTTTAAAATATGATAAATCAACAATATTGATCAACATTCAGTGAGAATATTGATGAAACTCATTTGTTAACATCGCTATAGAAACTAACTTTGAAACTATGTCTACATTATTTCCTAGAGATGTAGATAGAAATGCCTTCCATTTGAAATGTTAATGTAAATGTTTTACTCAAATCATTCGGCCAATTCCGCTTATTAAATCGATGGGGGTAAAAAAGAGTAGTCTTCGAATTGGCCCAAAATACCTAGTAAAAGTTTTTATTAATATTTGCTTGTTATTATTTTGTTTTACTTTCTCTCCCGCCACGATTCAAAAATGTAGAGCAAATTCTTAAAGCCCTCCATTATTCTCTGTCACAAGTAAAAGCACCATGATGACGTTGATACACAACAATGTTGTTCTTTTACATTTTTATACATTGGAAGGCCTTATTCCACTACTTGTATATGCAACAATTAGCTCACAGAAAACTAGTGGTGGGAGGACATTGTCTTACGATGGAACTTTTAGGGCCTTGCATTTTGATTGTCAGTGTGGTTACACACATTTCCACCATGGCCATCGAATCTGGGTTTTTCGCAACGTATTTGCCGCAACAAAATTGATAGAAGATTTGAACCTGAACTTTTCTGCATGATAGCTGGTCAATTAACACAGACAGGAAGATTGAACACTGGCAAACAATTTGACTCTGGCAGAAGATTTGAACCTGAACCTTTCTGTATACTAGATGGTCACATTAACACAGACAGGAAGATTGAACACTGGCAAACAATTTTTGGCAGAAGATTTGAACCTGAACGTTTCTGTATACTAGATGGTCACATTAACACAGACAGGGAAGATTGAACACAGCAAACAATTTGACTCTGGCAGAAGATTGAACCTGAACCTTTCTGTATACTAGATGGTCACATTACCAAACAATTGAACACTGACTCTGGCAGAAGATTTGAACCTGAACCTTTTCTGCATGCTAGTTGGCCACATTCCACAGGAAGATTAATACTGACAAACACAGGCCTGAACCTTTCTGTATACTAGATGGCCCCATTAACAGACAGGAAGATTGAACACTGGCAAACAATTTGACTCTGGCAGAAGATTTTGAACCTTTCTACATACAATGCATATTACTACTGGCACATAACATTGTACTTCCCAATGCAGTTTTTCATGCTCTAGAATTAATTTTGACCAAAAATGAAACAATCTTTATTGAATGCATACTTTCTTTACGTTTTACTTTCAGTTGTATCAATAAATAAAAATTTATAGAAAAACTCTTTCAAAAATATAACGTAAACTCGCTTAGTTTTATTATATTTTGAAAATTTAATAACAAACCACAAAAATATCTTTAGTATCAGAATTACATTACTGCATGTTGAAATTGACAGTTTTGTAAGAACACCTGCGAAATTTACTACCCATTTCGTTCTAATTTTGGACCATCTTTTACTATTTTTTTACTCACACATTGCATTTTTTCTTTTTAAATATTCGTTCATCCTTCAAAAATACGTGTTTATGTAGGAAAACTATTTTATTTGCAATACTATTTATTGCGTAAACTTAGTTTCAGATTTAAAATGTATTTTCATGGTTCCAAAATATTTTTATTTGGAGCGTTAACTTGGAAAATAGGTTCTTTGCGCTATTTAAAGGAAATGGGTTTTGTAACAGGGTTTTCTTCAATAATTTTCTTCTGCTAAAACATACGTTCTTTTTTAATTTTTGTTTTTCATTTTTTATAATAAAAATTTCCCTTTTTGTGTTATAGTAAGACAGATCTTTAATCAGAAATTTGAATTCATATTGAATGCTAAAATTAATGCACTAAATATTTTTATATTTGGATCAAGATTGTTTATTTAACATTTTATTTTTAAATCTGCTTTTTAAATCTGCATCTCAACATTCATCTTTGAAGACCGTGATGAAGTTTAAGATGTAAGTATTCTGTAATTTTTCATTATTTAATCAGAAAAATATTTATCAATCTACGAAACCATTAAAAATCTCGACAGAATGAGAAATTTAGAGTTTGGAAGTTGTTTACATTGTGCTTACGGTTAATTAATTTTTGGAATTCTCTGTATATTATTTTGAATATTTGTTTATTTATTACCAAATTTTACGAATTATTTTGAACTAAATTCATCAGGGCAATCGGTGTACGTTTAATTTTTTTAAATATTTGTTTTTTTAAATATTTTTTTAATATTTTTCAAATATTTGTTTATTTATTACCATTATTTTGAACTAAATTCTTCAGGTATATACAATGGCAATAAGTATACGTTTATTTTTTTTAAATATTTGTTTTTTAATTATTTTTAAATTTTTAAAAATATTTTTAAAAGTATTTGTTTTTAATTATTTTTAAAAAATTTCTAATATTTGTTTATTTATTACCAATTATTTTTACTAAATCCTTCAGGCACAATTACAATATTTTTAAATATTTTAAAAATATTTTTCGAATATTTATTTCTTTATTACCAATTATTTTGAACTAAATTCAAGTACAATGACATCTAAGTGTATGTTTAACTTTTTTTAAAATAAAAATTATTGCATATGATAAAAACAGATTAAAATTTATCGGGTAATTATTAAACAATAAAAACTCGTAGAATATCAGATAGCATTTTATTCTTTTTTCATAATCACCTCTTTGAAAGTCTTAATAAAAAAAAATTTGTTCCTGAAAAGATTAGCGATTTTCAAATAAGGTATCTACTTTCTCCGGTTTTTTTATACCATGTAATAAATGTTGAATCAAGTTGATTTTCAAATTACGAAAAAAAAAAAAGTTGTAAATTTTAAGTATTGAGCATTTAGATGTGACGTAATTTACCACTAAAAAGATTGCATGCAGCTCATCGCGTGGCTCAGTGGCAACGTGCGCCGCTGATGACCAGTAGGGTTGAGGTTCAATCCACTGGCGGCTTTGTTGTAGACATTGTTTCAAAAAAGAAGAGACCCGATGGCATTTGGGATGTTCAGTAGCATAAGTAGCCCTACCTGGTGGGAATTTTACGGGTTTATTCCCCTACGATACGCAAATGCGGGTTATATTAACCTAAAAGTCCATCCGGAAGGCACTGCCCTCCTTCTTCAGCGACAAGGAATCAAGTTAGACTTCTACCCAAGGGTGTTCCAACACAACAGAAGCTGTCCACATTTTCTCCATACATGAGTAGATGCCCAAGGGATATCCATCCAGCACTTCGGGACACTGAGGATAAATCACAACAAGATTATTAGTGTTACATAGACTGCATTATGGAGGAAAGAATTTGCTGTACTGTACCCACAATTTGTGACTGTAAATTTAATGCGACTGTGATATAAAGTGTTCGCACAGTCGACCAAAGACCTTTTTTAGCCTACAGATTTATAGTGTCCATTCCCGGCATAAACACAGAAGTATCCTGTTCGACATCATTTGTCGGGTTTACAATCAAGTTCCCTTTGTTCGGAATCCCGATCAGTGCACACTAATAAAAAATCAACTAAATATATATGAGCCAGATTTGTAAACCAGTGATAACGTGGGCAGCTATCATACAGGTGGAACGAATCTACAGGTACCATCCATTGCAGTCACAATTTTTAGAAATGAGAAGACTCGATGGAGATTGTGTCAACACATGTAAAGCTTCTCACATCAATAATTAGGCTACCTTGTAATTAATTTTTCCTCGTCTTCTTCATTTTCGAAACAGCCCTTGGTGCATCAAATCCGTCTGCTTACTGGCAGTTATCGAGACAGGGGATGGTTTTTTTTTATTGGAAATGGTTGTCGGCCGTTCGTAAAACAGTCATATTAGACCGAGACCTACATTTTAGCGTGGATTTCGAACCCCTCACAAACATCCCCTGCCACCGCCAGGATTCGAACCCGAAGCCTGTGGCACCGAACGCCAGAGCGCTAGACACTCAGTCGTCGTCGTCAGTCACCGTTTTTCTTTCATACTTCGTGCGGCCTGATGGTCAATTGGCTAGCGATCTGGCCGTTGGTACCCCAGGCTTCGGGTTCGAATCCTGGCGGTGGCATGGATGTTTGTGAGTGGTTCGAAATCTACGCTAAACTGTAGGTCCCGGTCTAATTAGCTCAACGTGTGCACAAAATGACAGTAAAGGGAAAACCTGAAGCAAATCTCCTACCTCATGCAAATGTGGGCAGTTACTTCTATTCTACTATCTAAAATCTACTTCTTACAAATGTAGTAGTTCTAAAAGTCCTTCCGTAAAGTAATTTCCTTCTTCATCTCCCAGGAGTGGGCTGTTAGTGATATGCAATATCAATAAATATGAGAATCACCACCAAAATGTTCGTTTTTGTGATATATTAGAATAATAATAATGCTCTCTTTATTTAAATACCTGTCCTAATTTAATGCGGAATTTTCTTAAACTTAACATTCGAAAATACGTTGAGATCCGATTTTCATGTATTTAAATCTAGCTTAAGTAAGCAGTCTTCAAATTTATCAGTATTCGATGCAATATCAAAAATAAGACTAAATAAAATAAACCCTTGATAATACATGGCTCTATTGATGTATGGATCAAGATTTATTTTCTAGATTGAAGCAGATTGAAGTATAACTATGTTTAAACATTGAATTTCTTAAGGCTTCTTTCAAGGTTAGCTTAACTACTTTTTTGCACGTAAATTGTAAAGTGATGATCAAAGTAAGCAATTATTATAGGAAGCAAAACAGATTAATCAAAGTATCAGAGACGTGTTGAAACTAAAAGGCTAAAAATGAAATATCCGAAATATCTGCCGAATCCTAAATAAAAATTAGATGCTGATGACTCATCCATATTGTAAATTCACAGCTAGATATGGTAAAGAGAGATCGAACATATTGAATTAGTAATTATTATATGCTTATATTAAAATAATGCATTTAATTACTAAATAATCTGCATTGGAATATTCTTTTAACACAATCTCATATGCAATGCTAAATTAAGTATCTATTAAAGTTACATAAATAAAATATTAACTGTGTTGTTACTAATCCTCCTAGTGGAGGAAAGCCTACACCAGGTCCAGAAGACCCCGTCGCAGGCGACTGTGCCAATTGGCTAAGGGTACTATGCAGCTTCACTTTAGCGAGGAACCACGAGGGCTGAAGACTGAAGAAACCTCAAACAACGATCTACGACAATATTAGACTGGAACCTACGTTTAAAGCGGATTCCGAACCACTATAAACATGCATGACACCGCTGGGTCTCCAACCCAGAGTCACATAGCGCAAGAGCACTAGACACTCGGCCATTCAGGGCCAAATATTAAATGTTTTCTATTAATATAAATCAAAGTTCGTGTTCAAGAAAAGAGATATAAGTGAAAGAGGTTCGGTTTTGTTTCTAGCTCTACAGTCATTTTTTGCACACTTTGGCTAATTAGACCGGGACATACAGTTTAACGTGGATTCTGAACCCCTCACAAACATCTATGCCACCACCAGAGTTCAAACCTGAAGCCTGCGGTACCAAAGACCAGAGCTCAAGCCAGTTGGAAATCAGGGGCTGGGTGTAGGTGGTGGAAAACGATTAGAAGAACTGAAGAATGTTATTAATAAAATTATAATCATATGCTCTACAATTCCATAGATAATTCAGTAGTTGGTTTATATATATCCTGTTAATAAAGGAAATGCATTTTGGAATAATTGGAGAGACGATATACCAGAAAACTCAAAAGAGTCATTTATGCATGTACAGTAAATCACAAAATATCCGTTCAATTAAAATATTTTGTACAATGTTTCCACTTTCTTTTTTAGGTTTTACTAAATGCAGTACAACCTATATATATGTGTGTGTCTGTGTGTTCATGTATGTATGGGGAGGATATTTAACAATTATAGCATTAGATTCACAAATTTCTAAGAGTACTGTATAACTAGGTACACAATACACTAGTTCTAAGAGTACCGTACGTAAGGTAAGTGTAAATGATTTGGAATCACAGAGCAGTACTGTTCTGGAAACATTTTCTATATATGGGGATAGATGGAATTGCACAGGCGTGCCAGTTCCGAGAGTTCTGAGATTAGGCATCCATTAAAATTTGGCAACTTTTTTGTAGAGCCAGCTGAGCGAGTCTCTAAATATGGTAACATGGATTTCCTGCACAGTTTGTAATTCAATTCACTTACAATCACAACCCGTTACTTGGCGAAAAGATTTGACGCCAAATCCCAACGGCCCTTATTCTGCAATTTTACCAACACATTTTCTAAATTAACGGAATTAATTCTTATTATTATTTATAAAGTTTGATTTAATATATTCTTTATAAATTTTCTATTTTAATATGAATAAGCTTAAATGCAAGTGTATTATCTGCAAGCTTGTACCACTACAGATCCATTGCCATATTTGATGGTAGCAAATAAATTATGTTTGCTCAACTCTTAATTGTATTTTCTTTACTCACTTTTCTTCGTATTGCGTTGTAGACTTGAAAATTTGATTCGTCACAGAAAATAATTCGTTTCGTATTTTAATATCATTATCAATCGATAAATTTTTTTCGGTTCATCTTTTTTTCTGCTGATATGTCTTTATTAACATTACTCCAATTATATGTATTATGTAGAACGAACTATTTTGATGCTTAAATTTTAAAAGAAAAAAAAAAGTATTAATTGAAATAAATTTTTCAGGCTCATTCAGCAAAATTGGCTTCCGCTATTGACGTTTTCGAATGTCAAGGCACTATGACACGTGACATTCGTCATAAAAACGGCAGGTATGTATTGTATTCAGGTACATCACGGATGCATTACTCCTACAGTTTTGAATAAACGCCCCCAATTGTTCGCTGGCATCTTTATTTTTTTTTTATTTATTTTGGATCCAACGGAAGGACTTTCCTTGACTATGAATTTATCATACCCATCCCTTTGCAAAGTCATGGAGATTATGCTTGTATTATTTATTTGTTTCTTGTTTAGCATCGGCGGGCTTTATGTTCCACTTACTTATGCCACGAACAACCCACCGACGGGCAATGAGAGAAGGAATTCTGTCTTCGGGAATACTTTTATGGTAACTACCCTGATTTTTTATGCGGCCTGATGATCAATTGGTTAGCGCTCTGGCCTTTGGTATCACAGGCTCAAGGTTCGAATCCTGGCGGTGGCTTGATGTTTGTGAGTGGTTAGGATTCCACAAACATCCATGCCACCGGTCCACTTTAAACTGTAAGTTCCGGTCTGTTTAGCCCTCGTGTGCACAAAATGACCATAGAGCGACAAACCAAACCTAATTTTTATCATATGGGAGAAAACTTGAAAATTAATTAACTCACTAAAAAATCGTCAAATTATTATAACTCACTAAAGCCGCCAAATAATCCCACCAATTTAAGAATCAATAGACAGGTTAATTGGTGAGATTATTTGGCGGCTTTTAGTGAGTTAATTGGCGAGATAATTTGACGATTTTTTAGTGAGTTCTTAGTTAATTGTAGATTAATACGGAGATCCTTGATCGCGTAGCGGCCACTAGCTCCTCATCAATGTAAAATGTTGAAACATAGCGGTGGTCTCATGGCCCTTTGAGTTAATAAGCAAAATAGATAATTAGAATGCCCCTTTTTTAAAAAAGAATTATTTATTTAATAAAATTATAAAATGAAAAATAACAAAAATTTCAAAATGTAGATGTTGATGAAATCAGTTGCATGTAATAACCCAGAATGAGCATAGGTCAAATTAGGAGATAAAATTTAGGAGAAAAGCGAACTTTTTTTCATCAGGCAGTTGTAAGGAATTAATTTAAAATATTTAATCTAAATTATCATAATTAATTTAAATTATCATAATCGTAATTTTGTAGGATATTTAATACAGGGTTATTGATGTTTCGCATATCATTATAGAATTTAGTAGAAATTTTGTGAACAAATTGTCTTAAACGATGCAAGACGCTTTACATACTTAGTCCTATTCGATATCGATTTTCCTCTCCAATAACAATTCAACAGTTAAGCTTAAAAAATTGGGATGTGTCATGTTTGCTCAATATATTTATGGATTTGTAATTATCCTATATCATTAATGTTCTTTTTATTCATTATTATACAAATTTGAGTTTATTAAATCTCATTTTCATTTATATACTTAGAGTCTAACTGAAAAGGAAGAAAAAATTAAAGTTTTAGTAAGGTTGGTTGGTTCAATGACTTTTAAAGTGGATGAATAATTGACTCACTGGACGTATGTTTACTTATTATCCTTAATCTATTTTTTTATTCCTTTTATATTGGAGCGAGACGTTATAAGTAGTTATTTTAAAACAAAAACTACAGCGTTGTCTATAGTAAACAAAATTTAATCGATGAATTAATTACTTTTTCCTGTTGTTGTTCTAATGCAGCTGGCAACAGGCAGTTAATGCCTTGCCAAGAGGGGCTGCATACAGACTGTTACTCATTTAGCATCGTTGTAGCCTATAGAGGAAAGGAGCTATCACCCTGGTCGTTGATACCAGCGATATCACGCATCAATTGATACCTTGAGGCTCGAATCCTGTCTGAAAGTAGGCATGGATGTTTGTGAGAGATTCGGAATCCACTTTAAAATGGTTTTAGGCCTCATTCGATACACAAGATTTCCAGAGCGACAAACCAAACTAAACCATTCAGCACAGCAGCCGTGCAGCTTGAAGATATGTTACGGGTTTGATTATCCTATCTCATTAATATCCTTTTTATTCAAAGCTCTGTCGATCATGTTAATTTGAGATTAAAATTTTAAAGTGGATATATACGAACCACTACAAACTTCCATGGCACCGGTTGGTTAAAATGAAACCTGGATAGTACATTTTTGTCATAACCACTGGCCATACTTATTCACTTTTTCTACTTTTTTTCTTTTTCTTTTTATCTCTCTCTCGTTAAAGTAGTTACTTTTAAAACATATTTAAATGCGTTTAAGATTTAAAATAATTTTTTTTTTCACTTTTTCATTTTTAATTCATAGTTTGGTATGTCACTCTAATCATTTTGTGCAACATTAGGCAGTTAATTTATGTCAGGGACTTACAGTTTTTAATGGGATTCCGAAACACTAACAAACATCCGTATCTTAGCGCTAATTGCCCATCAGGCCACTAATCATTACGGAGCATTTTTAACTGCTAATTTAATATTAGCTAGAGCATTAATTCAATTAATCATTAATACATTATCTTGCAATTCATAATCATTATCAAAACCCATTGTCACATGCAGTATATTTTTGCAACACGTGAGCCCTGGTTGACCCAAAAAACAAACAAAAAGCGATCATCATTCAAGAAACAGATGCATAATTTGAACTCGTCTTTCTCGACGAACGAGTCATTTTGAATCGATTTAAAAACTATCAGGTGTTCACTGTAGTTTTCGCTGGAGGTTATCTTCTGACCGAAACCGGTTGACTCGTTCTTTTTTTTTTTTTATGCTGAGGAACCACTTTTTCAACCGGATCACCCCGGACGAAGATGTAGTAAGCTTACTTATTGCGTCATCTCTTAACCACCATTTTGAAAAGCAAACAACTCGTTAAGTTACACAGCTTGTCTACGAATCCGCTTTCTGAATTTTTGCATCTGGCAATATTTTTGTATTAAATCTCATTGATTTTAATGAATCAACAAGTTAAATTAAAAAATTGAATGAGAAGTATTTTAATTAATTTTGCGAATACATATTTTGTAATTTGAAAGTCAAAATAATTACAATGTATTGCATATATATAATAATTTAAGGATAAGTATACCTTGGAAAAGCCAATTTTTTTTTTTTTCTGGTTTTTACGAATTTTTTGGACAACACGCTTTAACACACTGCTATAGTATATGTTGTTGTTCTAATACAGCTGCAATACAGAGACGGTTAATCTTTATACCATAAGCAAGAGCTGCTACTCATTTAGCACTACCCAGGGGGAACGTGTAGCTTGAAGATATGCTACGGACGCGAGTAACACTACCCCTCACAACACTTTGCGATCCTTTTAGACAGGGACCTACAGTCTAAATTGATTCCGAACCACAGCAAACATCCATGGCACCACCGAGGCTCGAACCCGAAAACTTGTGAACCGCTACCCACTCGACCGCCAGGACCCCGGTTATAGTACATTTCTTTCAAAATTTTTATGTTCTTTTTTATCGTCTGATGCCAATAAACGATTTAATTCTTGTATTTGTTAAAGGATCTTCAATTTCGTTATTGCAAATTATTTGCATACTTCGTATTTTGAACAGTTTTTTTTACCAATAAACTATACGGGTATTGTTTTAAGGAGAGTGGGGCAGCGATGTCTTGGACCACTTTTAGCTTTTCTTATTGGTTTATCCATTTTTAAATAAAATTCTTTAACAAGTTATTCTTATTGGTTTAAGTAAATTTCTTTCACGTGCTTTTTTTTTTTTTCTTTCTTTCTAATGCAGCTGGAAAACACAGACAGCTTGGTCTTGGATGCCTTAAGGCAAATGCTGCACAGCCGTACTCACTTTGCATGACCCAGCAGGGCGCGTGTAACTTGAAGATAAGCCACGGACGCGGAGTAACAATGCCCCGCAACGCTCTACGATCCTATTAGACCAGGGACCTACTTTTTAAAGTGGATTCGAACCACTACAAACATCCATGGCACCGCCGGGACTCGAACCCGAAACCTGTGGTACCGAGCGCCAGAGCGCTAGCCACTCGGCCATTCGGGCCCTACATGCTTTTTATAAAATCGTTTAAAATTCTATAGCTTTCTATTTAATCAAACATTTCTTTCACTTAATCGTTTGAAATTCTATAGATATTTATTTTATTAAAAATTTCTTTCACTTGCTTTTTATAAAATCGTTTGAAACTCTATAGGTTTTTATTTTATTAAAAACATTTTTCACGTGCTTTTTATAAAATAAAAAATTAACAAATTCTACAAATTTTTATTTATTTTTTTTTATTTCTTTATACGTGCTTTATTTAAAAATCGTTTAAAATTCTATAGATTTTTATTTTATTAAAACTTTCTTTCGTTTTTTTTTTCTTATAAACTCATTTTTAATTCTATAGAATTTTATTATTTTTTTTTTTAATTTCTTTAATCGTGCTTTTTATAAAATAGTTTGGGATTCTGTAGATTTCTATTTTTATTAAAAATTTCGTTCACGTACTTTTATAAAATTGTTTGAAATTTTGTAGATTCTTATTTTATTTAAAAAAAAATTTCACGTGTTTCTTATAAAATCGCTTGAAATTCTACAGATTTTTATTTTATTAAAAATTTCTTTCACGTGCTATTTATAAAATCGTTTGAAATTCTATAGATTTTTATTTTATTAAAAATTTCTTTACGGGCTTTTTTAAAATTTGAAATTTATAGATTTGTATTTTTCTTTTTTAATAAATTTCACTTTCTTTTTTTATTAAATTTCTTTCGAATGCTTTTTTTTTATAAAATCGTTTGAAATTCTATATTTTTTTTTTTTTATTTAATCCCTTTTCTTTTTTTCAGTTTTTAATGATAGCTGATGTACATAATTCATTGCTTGCGTATGATTTATTGCCACTTTTTTTTTATTGTTTAAGATTACTGTTATACGTTTCATTCTTAATTTTACTATTAAATTCACAATTTTATGGGCAGTCTAAAACTTCACTGTTAGAAATTCTTAAAAAAAAAAAAAAAAGGTCAAATTATCCATTTACTAGCGAGAAAGACAAATGAAATTTCGTTGAGTAAGTACCAGTTTCGTAATATTTTACAATTTCATCATTTTGTTTATAGGTGTAATAACACATCCTAGCGACAAGGTGACTGGTTTTGAAACGAAGGGGGCGAAGGGAGATTCAAAAGCTTTTGCTCGTATATTTACGGGTTAAAGTTCTTTAACGGTTTCAAGGCCTTCTAAAGTATTCTAATCACGCGCTTCTTTGCTAGTTTCGAGGTCGTTTAGCAATTAAATCTTCACTTTAAACTGATTTTAAAGAATTAAAAGAGAGCAAAATATTAAATTAGAAAAAGACAACCTGGAATTGAATCTGAAAACATCCAACTAATGTAAACCTTACATTTGAGATTTATAAAAGCTCAAGGAATGTCTATTGAAATTTTGTAGGTTACATAGTTAACAAATATCCTAATCTATTTTATACGACTATCTCCTTTTTTCTGGTATTTAATGAAGGACCTTCAATGTTTATTAAATCGATATAACATTCGTTTCTTAATCTTAATCGTTAAAGTTAATCTTAATTAGAAATAAACAGATTTGTTAAGATTAAGGATCACAGAGAATTGTAGCTTGTGATGAGAAATACCCATAAAAATTATGAAAATTATTTATCGCATATTATTCATTTATATTTATAGTGTAGTGTATAGGTTGGGCAACCGGATTGTAATTGGGTGTGGTTGGGTTGAGATACTTCAGGCACAAGTTGGAGAACTCACAGCTTTAGTTACACACGCCCAAACACCACACACATAAAATTAGAGACATACAATATTTAACACATTGAAATATATATAATTATTGATTCATGGAAGGACTCCATTTCTATGTCAAAAACCCGGAAACTCGGATCAGCGCAGGATGCGCGAAATATACTTCCTATCCGGGTGAAAGTCTGTAGGCCAACTAATACGCAAAGTTGTGCTAAATATATTTCCTCTCGGTGTGAGAGACTGTAAACTCAATGTTTCTCAACAGAGGCGTAGTTGTGTAGGAGGTTTGCGGAGGAGGGTGATTAATTTCGGCTTCGGTCGTTTCAAATACTTGAAGATACTGCAAGATACCGTACAGTCATTTGTTGACATTTCACAGGATTCCAATGGATCTTTCATCATGACGACGATCCAAAACACACAGCGAAGTTAGTGAAAGAATGGCCCTTTTTACAAAGCACATGCATAGTTCCATATCCTTCCTCAATCACCATATTTGATTCTCATCGACCATGGATGGGATGAACTTTTACAGAAGGGTTAGAAAGTGCTGTGTAAGAGACAAAGATTCCTTAAAAATACGATGTTGCACGCTTAATCTGAAATTACGTAAGATACCAAACAAAATCTTAACTGTTTCAACGCATAGGAGGTTAAAAGCCGTCATTGATTTACAAGTGAAGTTACTCGATAATAATTTATTTTTAAATGCATAAGTTATACTAATTTTTCTAGAAATATATGGCGAAATGATGGCCAGTCAGCTAGCGCTCTGGCTTCTAGTTCCACAGGCTTCAGGTTCCAATCCTGAGATGACATGAATGTTTATTAGTGGTTCGAAAATGGGGCCTGATGGCCGAATGGCTAGCACTCTGGTCACAGGTTTCGAGTTCGAATCCCGGCCGTACCATTGATGTTGTAGAGATTCCACTTTAAGTCGTAGGTCCTTCGATATGGCATATTCCATATGACCGTAGCGAGTCACAAAGCCCAGTTAAGAATTCTCACCCACATCATTCCCAAACAGTAAAGACGCAACGCAGCTCTAGGCACAGTGATGTGGTGTGGTTAGGGATTGCAATATCGGACCAAAAGTTCAATACCGGTATTCGGTATTTTTAGATCTTAATACCGGGATACCGGTTTAAATACCGGTAGTAGAAATTTTAGAAAAGAAAGAAAACACAAGTGTTTTTTTTTTTTGTTTTATTTGCCCGTTTTATAAAAGAATGTAAATATCACAAAAAAAAAAATTTGTAACTTATAAATTATAACAGTATATAAAGAATCACAAAAAGTAAAGGAACATCTTATTTATTTAAATCACAAAAAAAGTGTAAATATCACTATTCAGTTGTGGTACTATTATAAATTTATGAAATGTGATCTTAAAAACATAATACATCAATTGTACTATTATTAAGTCGGAAACGGAATTTTTGTGCAAAAATCGCAATTAGATTATTTCCTCTTTAATAAATTTGTATCATGTTTCGTTTTTAAATGTGTTTGTAGTCCGCTTGTACTTCATCCATTCACTTTAATAACTCTTGAACATTTTTTACATTGTGCTACCATATTCTTTTCATCATATAAATAATGAAACCAAACCGAAGTATTATCAACTGGTTTTTTTTTTATGTTCTTTAAAGTTATTCTTATTCATTATTAAAGAATTTCACGGATAAGAATTCTAAATTTCAAGTAAATACCGAAAAACGGTATTTAAACTTGTGAATACCGGTATTACAAAATTGTACAAATGGCTCAAATATCCCGGTATACCGGTATTGCAATCCCTAGGTGTGGTGTAGTAGTAGTGGTGATTCGGAATACACGCTAAACTGTAGGTGCAGGTCTAATTAACCCAAAGTGTGTAAAAAATGATCATAGAGCAACAAACTAAAACCTAGAAGTATATGCCCACTTTTATGTTACGTGATTTCCATTAAATCGGTTATTTTTCTTTCGCTACTATGAAGTGGGTTTTTTTATATCTAAATATAGGTTAATGCATTTTTATATCAGTATATAAAATATTGCATCATTTTCAATTTTTTATAAATACTTAAAAATGCCCTTTTTTGGGATGTGGGTTGATACTTGTCATTGACGGTATATGCTGTCAACGTGACTATTGTTTATAAACAACAGTATGTTTTAAGAAAATTTTCACGTGTGACCCAAAAAGGTTTGCACATTTTAATGCATTTAAAAAAAAATATTTAAAATTATTTCTATCGTCAAACGACTGGTTTTCTTAATTTGTTCTTCTATTTACCTATTTGCTTTAAATTCGCTTTCAAGTTTTTAAAAACTTTTTTTCCAACAGTCGGTAATTAAGGTCAAGTGATATGAAATTGTTTAATAAAACTACAGTTTTTAAAACACGTTCAAACCCTAGTTTCTGAAAGTAAATGTTTTTTGGTGAATTATATAATGAACTGAATCACTCATTCCAAAGTTACTTGTTATGTAACTTGTTAAAATAATGCTTGGTGAAACGAGTCACCAGTAAATACTACTGTGCCCAAAAAAGTAAGACAAATTTTTTTTTTTTTAAACTCATTATTTATTCTTCCACATTTATTTCATCGCCTTTAAAGTAATCCCCTCTGGACACAATGCACTTATGGCAACTTTTTTCCAATCCTCAATGCATGCTAAAAAGTCATCGGCAGGGGATGGCCTTCAAAGCGTGCGCCGATTCACGTTGAATCTTTTGCATCGTCTCAAAAGGTGTGCCAGGAGTGGTCTTTTGAGTTAGAGGGAATAGCCAGAAGTCACACGGTGTGAATACAGTGTAATACGACATGGTTTTCATTTTTGGCGAAAAATTCCCGAACAATCGATACAGTATGAGCTGTCGCATTCAGTGTTTTCGGTAGCAATCGAGATTTGACGCGTTTGAGGCCAAAATGTAATTGACCGATCCTTTTGAAATTCCAACATCATCAGTAAGGTCTCTAATTGCAAATCGACGGTTTGCAAGCACCAAATCTTTACTTTTTGGACGTGAGCTTCGTCGGTTCAGGTTGATGGTTGACCACGGGGCTCTTCGTCTTCAACGCGTTCTCTGCCTTCTTTGAACTGTTTATAGCACTTCTAAACATTTCTTTCCGATATAGGAATTCTCACCGAATGCCTTCTGCAGCATTCTATACGTTTCCGCAAACAAAATTGAATGCAAGTTCTTTGCTCAATGAATTCAGGCATTTCAAAAATTGCCGAAATCAGTTTTAGTGTTTCACAAAGCCAAACACAACTCAAACACTAATGAATATTTTGACGTCCAATTTCACACAGTTGTTAAGGACAGTGTCAGCAACCTAAAAAAGAAAAAAAAATATATGAAATTCTATAAGCCCCGGGAATTTTAAATTGAAAATTATCCTTACGTTTTGGACACAATAGTATATCTATTTTATACTACATATATTATATTTTATTTTTCATATTTTTATTGATTTTCTTATATATATACCCATACTTCACTGCCTTGACTTAAGTTTTTAAAAATGGTAAAAATTATTCATTAAACGAAAAGTAAAAACAGAAACCTCGAAAATTATTTAGTTCATTTGCAATTTCTACTATATTATCGTAAGTAAATCAACAAAGTAATAAGTATGACATATGGCCTGTGCATCCTTGGACTAGAAAGTGCAATAATAATCAATGGTAATCATTGGTGATGATGCTAATAATCATTGGTAAGGATTCTTTGACTATTATCTGGTCATTTAATATCTCATTACGAAATGTCGTCCTAAAAATATTTAGACGATAACTATGAAAGGTCAAAGTTGCTTCTGAAACTAATTATCTCTAACTAATGATCATCAATTATTTAAGTGAGCAATTGCTACTAATTCATATTTTATATGGTATTAAGCAATATTAATATTTTATTCATCACAATCCTCAGTATTAAGCAATAGTATCTCATTCGTGACCTAGTATTAATGCTCTTAAGCTGGAAAAAGGATTGGACAAGGCTTGAGTTATATTATGGTGATTGATGTTACAGTTATTACTTTCAGAAACGAGATATTGCGATTGCGATTGCAAAAGTTATGTTTTGGTATTTCGCTTAGCAATAAGATTCTTTGGTTATATTGTGGCCTAGTACTAATGTGTATAATGTATTTGACTAATAAAAATATCAAAATTCATATTTTATATGGTACTGAACAATATTCATATTTTGCCCATCACATCAACGGGTTATATACGACAAACAAATTTAACGTAGTTATATCTAAAAATCCTGATAGTTTTAAATATACGTTAAACTGTAGGACCTGGTCTAATTAGCCCGAAGTGTGCAAAAAATGATCATAGAGGATAAACCAAGCCAAATCTTCTCAAAAAGCAACCCTAAACCTTATACCTATCGAAGACTGCTCGTACTATAGTGTACTAAGAAATTACATCATGACTTAAAACATGTTTTTCATTTAGTGTATAATACTGATATTGAACATTTATCCACTCTTCAACAGTAACAACGATAGCTTTTAATTAACTTACCAACTTTTAACTGAAATAACTTATCATAATCTCACTAGATGGCTTATGATTGACAGAGAGCATAAAAGGAATTTGTTTCATGCCATTCCAAACCCATTTTGAAAATGTCACTCATATTCATCCGATGATCATATTTTTATAATTAAAAATTGGTATTTACTTGGTATGCTGAGGATAAGGTAATGCTGAGATAGTCTTTTTCCTCAAATTCGTAATGTGATTATGAAAAGTGGTGAATATTAATTAGTTCATGCAAGACGGTGCCCCTCCTCATAGACCCCGCATTATGTTTGACACCATTAACAGCGACTTTGGAACTCGAGTTATCACTTATCAATATCAAACGGTTATCTTGGTGCATTGCATTGTCCATCTTATTCATCAAATACGAATCCATGTGATTTCTTTCATGTGATCTTTGGGTGTCATATGAAAGATTTGGTTTTCAAGAAGAAGCCGATAGATCTTATTAACCTCAAAAGGCCATATCTGGCCCATTGGCAAGCAATAAAAAAGAAATTCTTAAATTTATAACTGACAACTTTGTGAATAGCTTGCGATATTGTATCACATCTGATGGTTATCTCTTTGGAACCTTGCCCATTAAATTCCTTTTCCATCTTCTTTTCAATAAAAACATGTTTGTTGTGCTATCTGCAATGGCTCGAAAGTTATTTTAGTTAAGAGTTGTAGGTTAATTAAAAGGCACCCTGTACTTTCTAAATTGGGATCTATATGCACATTCTATGCACAATTGCACTATATTGCATTCTATGCACAATTGCACTATATTGCATTCTATGCACAATTGCACTATATTGCATTCTATGCACTATTTCACTATATTGCATTCTATGCACTGTTGCACTATATTGCATTTTATGCACTATTGCACTAATTGCATTTTATGCATTCACTATAGCACTTGCATTCTATGCATCTATATGGACTATTCTATGTGGCCATAATAGAATAGCAGTTCTTCATAAATGCTAATAAGGTTATCTGCTAATCTATGGATTAGCAGATAAATAGGGAGGATTTTATGTCAATATTAAATTGTGATTTAAATATATATGTGTGGATATAGATTAGCAGATATCTTCTAAATACTAACAGCGATATCTACTAATTCAATTCTTATCAATATTAGCTTATATCTAGAAGAAAATGTAACTCTAATCTCTGGTGTTTTTAAAAAGTCCAACAATCTTAAATTAGCTGAAAACGCTAATTTGAATCCAAATTGGCATTTTACAAAACCTATTGCAAAAAAAATTACTCTTCGATTTATTTATTTGACAGTAATATTTGACAGTTTCTTCAAAACCATTATTGAAATACATATTATTTCGCTCCCCCCTTTCTTTCTTTCTTTTTTTTTTTTTTTTTTTTTTTTTTTTTGGTAGAAAAAGTCCAAAATATTGATATTCCACAACTAGACGAATTAAGTGCCAGTTCTATTTAATTATCTGCTAATTTCAGGAACTCACTGTTAATAAAAGATCTGTTTTGAAATGGAATTGTTGGTTACAAAACCTATTGAAATTATTCTTCAGTTTTACTTTTTGATTAATTTAGGTTGGTTTGGTTTGTCGCTCTACTGTCATTTTATGCACACTTTGGTGCATATTTTGGGGCTAATTAGACCGGGACCCGCAGTTTAATAGGGATTCCGAACAACTCACAAATATCCCTGCCACTGCTAGGATTCGAACCTGAAGCCTGTGGGTAGAACTGAAGAATATTGTCGTATGTGCAATACAATTCCATAGATAATTCAGTAATTGTTATGTTTATATATATATATATATAAATAATGCAAATTGCATTTCATTTATTAACATGATATATATATATATATATACATACATAACAATATATATATATATCATGTTAATAAATGAAATGCAATTTGCATTATTTTGAGAGAAGATAATTACCATCATTTTAATTGCTAATTGATCATCAGGCAAATTTAGGAGAGACTAAATATTTGACTTTTTCTTGAAAACCATTATTGAAATAAATATTATTTTGCTTTTTATTTATTTATTTTTTTTTCGGTTTTTTGGAAGAAAAAGTTCAAAATATTGATCGTCCAAAACTAGCCGAATTAAATGCCAGAGATGTTTAAATCTACTAAATGGAGGAATTAATTTTTAATTAAAGATCTGATTTGAAACAGAATTCTTATTATTTAAATCGGAAATCGTGAAAAATTCTAATTATCCAATAAACACTATTGCAAAACAAATTAATTTTGCGACTTCCAAATATATTGCTTTATAAAAATGATATTACAGTATTTCATTCTCGGCAACAATTTCCCATAAGAAATACTGCGTAATAAGAATAAGAATTCTGCGTAATAAGAAGAAATACTACGTAATAAGAAATACTGAACGTTTCAAATAATGGATATCCGGGCTTACCAAAACCGAAACTTTTAACACCCAATTTCTCTGTAAATTATGAAAATAATTGTATTATAAAAAAGAATTAATTATGAATGATTTATATTGCTCGCTTTGAATAAAGGGGAGAGCCATAGAAAAAGTTTCAATTTGAATTTTATTTTTGTGGACAGTATTTGCTTATAAACAGGAAAAAATAAAACAAAATTAATTATTGAATATATCATTAAATTGCATTACGTGACAGTTCACTTTTAATGATAACATTACATTTATTTTCCTTGCCTGTAAAGTGTAAAAGTTTTTGACGCGTTACTTTTCCTGTAATTGAGCAATATATTGAAAGAACTATGAAATTTATTTCTCAAAATATAAGCTGTTATTCACGATAATCTGTCCACGAAACGTAATAGCTTTTAGTGAGTTTGAAAATATTTTGATATTTTATCTGATGATATGAAACGAAGTTTAAATAATAGTTTCTACTATACTTTAGTTCAATAATACTCTTGTTTCTTTAAAACTAAGGTGTTTAAACTAAACATGTCGTTGTTTCTTATCCCACTTGGTAGACAGTAACATCTAAACCAAGAATAGTCAACCCAAATGATCTTGCGGGCCATTTTGGAAATGCATCATAAATCTGTGGGCCACATATAAGATTATATACCTCTACATTAGATTTAAACCCACTATAGACATTTTTTTGGAGTGAAAAGTTGAAACAGAATGAGTTATTATTTTGTGTTTACTATTATTCTTATATGTTAACATAGATAATATAATAATAATGGTACTAAACGCACATTCTAAAGAAATATATAACACTAAAAATGAAATATAAAAAATATATAAATATAAACGAAATAAAAAAAAATCAAATCATTAAAAAATATTTATTTTACTAATGCGATAGTTACTCCATTCGTTCACTTAGCTTTTGAAAATCAATCTCAATTTATGTATTTGCACAGTCTGGTTGCACAGGGTGTTATAGGTTAGCGTCCGTTATGTTTGGGCATGTTTTATGTTGGGTCAATTTCATTTCGAAAAAAACAATTCGCAGGAGTAAATTCAACCAAAAGCACTAACAACTTCAACTAAGAGTTACGGTTTGCTCTGCTATCTACAATCAACTGTGCGTATCTAGGGGATAGTCACTAAGGTCACTTAAAGTGAGATATAGAACCTGCTATATTAGATGTTCCAAGATGCGCGCGCGTCATGAGTTCGCAGAATATAATTTAACTATTCTGCGAACTCATAACTGTAAACTCATCAATAAAACAGGTAATATCTGTTCTATGCTCGCAAGAATATTATTTTAAAATCAAAGTTAATTTTTTTTCTCATCATTTGACAGTTAATTTTTTGAATTTATGGATACACATATAATGTATTTTTTTTTTAATACATTGGTTTTCACTACTTTAGCCATTATAAAACTAATATATTTTGTAAAAGCGTGATAAATCTCACGAGCCGGAAAATTTTTCAAAAATGCAGCGGGCGGATGCACATTTTATGCATTATTACACATATTGCATTCTATGCACTATAACACTATATTGCATTCTATGCACTATTGCACTATAACACTATATTGAATTCTATGCACTATAACACTATATTGCATTCTATGCACTATTGCACTATAACACTATATTGCATTCTATGCACTATTGCACTATAACACTATATTGCATTCTGTGCACTATTGCACTATAACACTATATTGCATTCTATGCACTATTATTCCATTCTATGCACTATTGCACTATATTGCATTCTATGTGCTAACATTATATTGCATTCTATGCACCATTGCAACTGCATTCTATGTACACTAAATTGCATTTATGCACTATTGCACTATAACACTATATTGCATTCTATGCACTATTGCACTATTCTATGTACTATTATTGCATTTATGCACTATTGAACTATATTGCATTCTATGTACTATTGAAATTGCATTTTTGCACTATTGAACTATATTACATTCTATGTACTATTGCATTCTATGTACTATTGAAATTGCATTCTATGAACTATTGCACTATATTACATTCTATGCACTATATTGCACTATATATGCATTCTATGTACTATTGCACTATTGCATTCTATGCACTATTTAAATTGCATTCTATGCACTATTGAAATTGCATTCTATGTACTATTGAAATTGCATTCTATGAACTATTGCACTATATTACATTCTATGCACTATATTGCATTCTATGCACTATTGCACTATATTGCATTCTATGCATTATTGCACTTGCATTTTATGAATCTATATGCACTGCATTCTATTTGACATATTGAAATTGCATTCATAAATGCTAATATTGGTTATATTAAACCATAGATTATTGCACTTGCATTTTGTGAATTTTATGCAATATTAAATTTGATTTACATAGAATATGTAAATTCTTCATAAATGCTAATAAGGTTATCTATGTAAACCATAGATTAGCAGATTGCTATATATATGTCAATATAAATTGTGATTTACATGTGAGGACATAGATTAGCAGATATCTCCTAAATACTAACAGAGATATCTACTAATTCAATTCATATCAATATTAGCTTATATCTAGAAGAAAATCTGCCAATCTAACTCTAGTCTCTGGTGTTTTTAAAAAGTCCAACAATCTAAAATTAGCTGAAAACGCTGATTTGAACGCTGTAAATCCCAAACCGCATTTTACAAAACCTATCGAAATTACTCTTCAATTTTACTGCACGTTTACGAAAAACTAATATTTGACAGTTTCTTGAAAACCATTATTGAAATGAATATTATTTCGATTTTGTTTTCGGTTTTTTTGCAAAAAAAGTCCAAAATATTGATCTTCCACAACTAGTCGAATTAAGTACCAGATATGTTTAAATATCTGCTAATTGGAGGAACTAACTGTTAATTAATGATCTGTTTTGAAACGGAATTCTTTTAACAAAACCTATTCTTACAAGACCCAAATTTTGCAAAGCCTATTGAAATTATTTCAGGTTTTATTGTAAATTTAAGACAAATTAATATTTGTCAGTTTCTTCAAAACCATTATTGAAATAAATATTATTTCGCTTATATCCCGGCTGAGCCATGAATATTTGTAGTGGCTCCAAATTTTTTAAACAGTAGGTCCCGGTCTCCTATGACTGTAAAAAGCGTCACAGAACCCAATCAGAAATCTCAAACACATCATTCCCAAACTGTATAGAAGCAACTCAGCTATTGGCACAGTGATGTGGTGTGGTGCAACAGTGTTCCAAATAATGTGTTTATAATTAATTTATTGAATATACGAATATTGCATACTGGGCTCCACGAGTGTAATTTATTATAAAAATATGTAAATGTAAACCTATGCCTGAGGAATTTATAAATTCCTCGTCTGCGTGAATGTAAGACTTGTTTTAACGGGCAAGAAATATAAATATCGATGGAATGTGTTTATTTTTTTAATAAAAGAGTTGGTGTTTACAGTTCACTGGAATATGTACGTTTTATTTGGGGAGCATTACATTTAACACATACAATTAATATAGGATAAGTCAACAATAAGCTCAGTTCATGGAATTATTACATTTCCCAACTTATGGACCTGCGTTAACATACGCAAATAACATATTACTGTTGCCACATGAATATAAATGACTCCACGAACATAATTTATTATTAAAAAAAATGGAAATGTAAATCTACATCAAAGGAATTATAACTTCCTCGTCTGCGTAGGCGTGAGATTGTTTTAACGATAGCACAGAAATGTGAATATCAGTAGAATGAGTTTGGATTTTGAATAAAAGAGTTGGTGTTTACAGTCCACTGTAGTACGTGCGTTTTATTTGTAGACCATACATTTAACACATACAACTAACTTAGGGCAAGTTAACATTAAAATCAAATCATTCGTGGAATTATGCTATGTTTTCCGACTCATGGCCCTATGTTAACGTACGCAAGTAACGTATAGCAAGAGACCCAGCTTCAAATCCGCTGGCAACACTCACTGCAATCAATGTTATTCGAAACGAGGAGCTTCGATGATGATTGCGATAATAGTGTCCTCTAGTATATATCCACCAGGTTGCCTGGTGGGAGTTTTTCCGGATTTTCTCTGATACGACATGCAAATGAAAAGCCGTTACCCTAGAAATCCTGTGGTGCTTGACATACATCAAGGGAATTCGAGGTGCATTGATGTTCAACAAAAAAAGTTAATTACATTTCATTTGTTGAATTAATCATGATAAAAATGTTTAAATGCCCTGATGGCCGAGTGTCTCTGGCGCTCGCTACCACAGATTTTGGGTTCGAGTCTCGGCGGTACCATGGATATAAAAAGAAAAAGATCTCTCATCTCGAAATCTGCCAGTAGGCAGACGGCCTTAACCCACCATGGGGCTGTTGTGCCACTGATGATGAAGAAAAATGTTTAAATAATTTGCTGTTTTTACTAAAAATCAATAATTTAAATTTAACTCAAACATTTGCATAAATAGGTTCTTAAATAAACCATTCATAAACAATCATAAAATAAAACAATTTAATTTCTTATTTTAAAATTTTATCAGAAATTTTATAAATATTTATTATATATATTTATATAATTATTTATTTATTCATATAAATTTATTTATATTTTATATATTTTTAGTAAACCATAAACTAATTTATGAATAAAAATTAATTACATAAATAATATAATAGTTTATATAAATAATATAGAAAATATAGTCCTTACGTAAATTTTGCAGATTATATTGAGTAAAAAAGTAATTTCGAAGTAATTTCATCGAGTAATTTTCGAAGTAGTTTCATCTGCAATAGGAAATCAATTGCATTACCGTTAATTTCAAAAATAGCTTTAGTAGTAAATATTGTATTGCGAGGATCTCAAGGTCGTCTCGGCTGAACAGAAAAATCGAAACGGACTAGTTACTTTAGCAGTTCAAACAATTTAAGTCCCAAATCAATATTGTCGGGACTACGGTATTAGATTTCCGGAAAATTCCGGACCGCTCCGGTATTTCGGAAAATTCCGGATTGCTCCAGTATTCCAGTGCATCATCTGGATCTGGCTGAAAATTTTATTTTCGCGAAAGGATAGCAAGGAACTCTCGAGTAAAATGGGCGCTAGATTTTTTTAAAATTAATTTATAAAAAATATAATTAAATAAAATAAAACCGCACACACTCAAAACAAAATGTTTAAGTACCGGAGATTTAAATAAATAATATTTTTGGGTTTTATAATTCATAAAATAGTCTAAATTAATAAAATTAAACAGGTCATTAATTTATAATTAATAAATTAGGCAGGTTTGTCAATCCAAATTCACCTTTATAAAAATCAATTTCACCTTTTTGCAATGCAAACTAACCTATCTTAAAATTAGGTTTAATTTATATGTTAATATTTGTACATAAGTATGTTTATAAAGATGCATATGCATATGTATGTTTTAATATGTATTCCTCTATGAGTACTAATGTACTGATATAGATAAGCATGTCAGCTTAAATATACATACGTTGATATATATTTTTTCCAGTTATCATATTATGTGTGCAACCTTATTAATAAATGAATATTTACTTACTTAAGTAAGCAATATGCGTGTATGCTTGTGCTCATGTATCTATGTGTGGATATATGCGAATGAGTATTTATATGTGTATGATTGTGCATATGTATGTATGCCAATGTGTAAGTATATGCACATTTACAGGTATATATATATATATATGCACGCATATAAATGAAGGAGTATATGTTTGTTGAATATGCATATAAGTGCATGCATGTAGGTTTTTGTGTTGTATATGTGTATTTATGTATGGGTACATAACTTTTGTGTGTATTTGAAAGTTTATGTTTGTGTGTATGTATGTATGTGTCTGTGTATGCGTGTATATATGTGTATAATTGTTTGGGGGCATTTGTATATGTTTAAGTGCATATATGTATGTTTATTCGACTGTATCAGCTCTTGTACAATGTATATTTATACACGTGCATGTATATTTGTGTTTACACGTTGTATCTATTTGTGTAATGAAGAATGTTTTCTTTTTCTTGGGCGGCATTGCAAATTCAACATTAAAAACCAGAGTTCAATGAACAAAAATATTTTCTTTCAACCTGAACGAACAACCCTAGTACTTTCTCTCTCCCTTACTAAATTCACCCTGCGGCTATCAAATTTCAAGCATCTTGCGGAGAATACCTTGAATTAAACTACGGTAATCTAATGGAATCGGCGATATAATTCGAGAATAGAGGAGATTAAATGGTACGTTCTTATAGGTAAAATAGTAATGCAAATTTCCACTTATTTATTAATCAAAATTTTTATGTAATTGCAATTTATCTGTTATTACTCTATATTTTATTTAATTTATTTTACATTAGCCTGTCAATGAATAATACAACAGCGTAAAAAATAACGTCAGCCATAAAAGTTCGACAACCCTGAAAAGTCGTCAATCTTGCGTAAAACTTAATGGATTTATTTAAGGAATATTGATACAATTTTTTGATTTTTTTTTTTTCCCCAGATCATCTAGGCTTTGTATTAGAAGTATCCCTGCCAATTTTGGTGAAATGTGGCTGTAAATTGAGTCAAGCATAGGCGGATGCACACACATGAAAAAGTTTAGAATATATGTATATGGATTATCTTCTAGGCATATTAGTTTTTATGTGTTTTTATGCAACAGTATGTAAACTTTAACCATGTTCCTCACAGTTTTAAATATATATATATGGTTATTTTCAAAGCTTGAATGACCCTGTAGCAGAGAGTCCATGTCCTTCAGATGAACTACTAATTCTGAGTCTATCAAATTACAACTCAGCGAAGATCTCCTATTTCCCAACGTCATTACTGAGTTCCAGAAAACGTCCTTTCACAAAAGTTCTAGGAATATATTTCCTTCAGACCCTCTTCCATGATGAAGAAATGAAGAGCTTATAGCACATTCCATAGAAGGTTTTTTTTTTTTCTTCGATAGTTTACTGTACACAAGCGTAGGATCAAGTCATAAATCGAGTACTGTGCCTATACAGTTTTTTTCTTCTTAACTATTGGAACAAAATCGAATTTTTTTTTTCCCCTCGCTGAAAAAAGCATTCAATGTGGAAAATATTTCACAGTAAAAGTTAAATACAATACACAATACTTTTTTTAACATAAAGAAAATTTTGTGAAACAGGTAAAATAACGTCTTACTGTATCTTATCCCACTTATTCGACAGCAACATCTAGACCAAGTCCATGAGCCCGTGTGTTCTCATGGAAGGAGGGAAAGGGGGAAGCTTCTGTTGCGATGGAGTACCTGTAGCCAGAAATCTGACTTGGTCCGTGTCGCTGAAGAAGGCGGGCAGTGCCTTCCTGGAGGATTTTTAGGGCACTTGCATTTATTGTATGGAGAAATTTTGAAAAACTACCCCCATATAGTCTGACTGGCGAGGCAAGATGTTGAATATTACAAAGCCATTGAGTCTCCTCGTTTTCTGGAAACAGTGTCTACAACAAAGCCCCCAGCGGATTGGACCTCAGCCCTAATGCTCACCAGCGGCGCACGTTGCCACGGGTCGGGCAAAACTAACGCTATATGTGGGAAGGGTTAAAAGTGGGAAACGTTAAATCGGGACTCAAATTTATGGTTCCTATCTTCTTTTTATTTCGCAATTGTTGTTAATTTTTTTTTTTTTTTTTTTTTTTTGTAATCTATATTTGTTTGTTGAGATACATAGGAACTCCGTAACAGGTACGCCCGTTGCCCAAATAAACTTAAAAAAATCTATTTGTAAATGTCTCTTTATTTGAATTTTAGTTTTTTTTTCCCCAAAATACTAATTGCTGTTTGACTGAATTTGTCAGTAGTTGCCCTTCTTAGATCCAATAAGCATAATAATTATATCCAACTCTCACAACTTGATTGCATTTTAAATTATTAATTAATTAAAATTGATTGAAATTCTAACTATTCATGTAAGTAATCTTTGAAATAGTCCTTAAATTTAATTACATACATATTTAGATAACGTTATAGAATTTTTTTAATTTGTGTCTATATACGTGGGTGGATTGGAATGAGTGCTCACAGAAAAGTCATATCACTAAATAGAGATATCAGAATCTCAGTTCAGAATCTTTAACAATTTTATCTACTAAGTAACTAATGATTACGAAAACATTCTGAAATTAAAACGAAATGTAGTTTTCATAGCAAAATTGTCATAAAATAGAACTATATTCGTGCTCATTTAGTATTAATGTTATTTTTTGTTTCTTTTATTATATTTGGTGCGGTTCAAATATCACAGTCTTAAATGAGCTTAAGAATTTTTAATTTTTTTTTTATTTTAAATTCCTTCCGTTGATTATGAAATTTAATTATATACATATTTAAATAATATTATAGAATCTTTATTATTTGCGTATAGGTGAGTGGGTAGATTGGAATATTGGAAATTTGGAGTTTATAATCTTCAATTTAATTTACCAACTAACTAATGATCATGAGACAATTCTAAAATTAAAAACGAAATGCAGTTTTCATAGCAAAATTACCATAAAATAGAATTATATTTGTGCTCATATTTTTTAGTATTACTGTCATTTTTTTTTCTTTATTTTATTATATTTGGTGTGTTTCAAATATCACAATCTAAAGTAATCTTAAGTAAAGTAATCCTTTTTCTTTTATTATTATTATTAATTCCTTTCGTTATCTACGAATTTAATAATTCAAGTATTGCCATAATCTTTTCACTAATCTACAGTTCACACATTAAATGTTTGAAAGGACTTGGATAAAATAAATAAAATCTGTAATTATTTTTACTAGACAGATATAAACGAAGAACATTATGTGCTCGCGCAAACGGTTTTTTTTTTTTTTTTTTTTTTTTTTTTTCATTTTTTTTTTTGCTGTAAATAAGTTATTAATTTTGCTATTTAAATACTCAGATGAAATCAAAGTAAAGTAGCGAAGTTAAATTATCAATAATAAATATTTAAATTAATAAAAGTGTTTGGTTTTAATTAAAAATATCCGCTAAATGCCTGCATTATTTATCAAAAACCAACATTATTCATTTAGAAAACAGTAATTTGGACAAATCTGAATATTTAAATGACGACGACGACGATTTGTAGGGTTGACGGAGCTCCTTGGTTGCTAGGTAACCGTTAACTCCTTCTTTGCATATGAAAGGGAAGTTACTTCAGCTTTAAGCCCATTGCATTAAAAAATAAACAATTAATATTAAGATAATATTATATAGAGAAAAGAATCTTTATTTTATTTTTATATTTAAATGATACAACTTCAATACCATGTTAGCAATTTTCCACCTATAACGCTTTTTCTCACTAAAATTCCTTTGGATTATCATAGAATTCCCTTTGTACCTTTTCCCTTCCTCTTTTTGTTTGTGTAACCTCTGACTGAGGGTAAAATTCATAGACGATACAAGCATTTCCCTTGAAGAAGGTGACCTCCAGGACTCAAGGGGATTTACCCATTTCCAGAAAAGGGGAGGGGGAATAACAAGATAAGCGAGAAGTGAACTTACGGGAAATATATACAGTGCATGAATTGTAGGTTAGTTATATCTTAAGGAAAGATGCACTTCTGCATTTGTTGTTCATGAACTTTTTTAGCTTCGTTTTCAACAAGAAAATACTCTACCCAAAAGCTAAGATTTTTTTTTAGAATATTTATTCATTTTAAATATATTTACTTATTAGGATAGCAAAAATATACAAAAATATATTAATTAGAATGCTAATTAGTTATAAAATTTTTTTAAGTTCTCCCGTTTATTGAAAAAGAACCAGAACAAGCCTGAATGGGGTCTAGTGCTCTGGCGCTCGGTGCCACGATTTCGGGTTCGAGTCCCGGCGGTGCCATGGATGTTTGTAGTGGTTCGGAATCCACTTTAAACCATAGGTCCCAGTCTAATAGGATCATAGAATGTTGTCTTGAAGTTTAGTCTGTCTTCAGTCCTCTGGGTTCCTCGTTAAAGTGAAGCTGCATATTACCCTTAGCCACGGACCAGTCGCCTGCGACGGGGTCTTATGGACCTGGTGCAGGTTTTCCTACATCAAGGGAATTAGTAACAACAAAACCAGAATTATCTTCTTGTATAATAAAAGTTTATCATAATTTTATAAAATACTCAGTTCAATTTTAAATTTCTCAGATATTTCTTTATATATTTTTTTTTCCTAATATAGCTGTTTAAACAGACAGGACGTCTTAGATGCCTTAACGCAAAAGCTGCACAGACGTTACTCACTTTGCATTACCCATGGGATGCGTGTAGTTTGAAGATAAGCTACGGACGCGGAATAACAATGCCCCCTGCAACGCTCTACGATCCTATTAGACCGGGACCTACGTTTTAAAGTGGATTCCGAACCACTACAAACATCCATGGCACCGCCGGGACTCGGAACCTGAAAACCTATGGTATCGAGGGCCAGACACTTGACCATTCAGGCCCCTATATAGGTTTTAATTGAAAGATGCATAATTAATAGCATAATTTTAAATTTTGAACAATCGTAAGTCTTAGTCTAAACAATAGAGTTCATGTGCTATAATAATTATTAAATCCGATATCGTGATTTTTTCACGTTTGCAAAATTAATATAAAGTTTTTCTAACCTACCTGAAAACATAATAATGGAATACTGAGCTAAAAAATTATACACAATGTTTCGATTGCTTAAAATAAAAAAGTAATTTTCATATGTTGGTAATTGTATACCACTTAATTACCACACAGCATGAAGAGAAGTACTATACATTTGTGAAAAATTTCGCTTCGGTAGTGTTCGAATCCTGGCGGTAGCATGGATGTTTGTGAGTGGTTCAGAATCCACGTTAAACTGTAGGTCTGAGTTAGCCTAAAGTGTGCACAAAATGACAGTAGAGTGACAAACAAAACCAAAATAGGTAGTGTTCGAGAATATATCAGAGATTGGGTCTATTTTGCGGGAACTCAGTTGATGGAAGAAATATACAACAATTGAACATCTATAACAATTCAATCTGGAATTAGGTTAGGTTTGTCTCGCTACGGTAATTTTGTGCACACTTTAGGCCAAGGATTAACAAGATTTAATTTTATTTATTTACAGGATTCCCAATCACTACATTTAACAAGATTTAATTTTAATTTCAAGGATTACATTTTAACAAGGATTCCCAATCACTAACAAATTTCCATGCCGTCGCCAGGATTCGAACCTAAAGCCTGTGGTACGAAAGGCCAGAGTGCTAATCAATTGGCTATCAGGCCGCAATATGGAACTAGTGCAATATTGCGAATGGGTGTCAATTATTCAGAGTAAATACTGTTATATAAATTGGTACACCCTGCCAATCTTTAAATTTACGTGTTGTTATAAAAAAACGTAGCAACTTTCATTTGGAAATAATACCTGACAATTGCAACACATTTTTATTAAGAAATGGTGACATTGTCACATATTACGACTAAATAATAGTATTTATTCATGTAATAATTTAATCTAGATGCTAACAACGCCAACTTTAATTTTACAGTACACTAGCTAACAAGCCAAGCATATAATAAGACCTATTACTATTTTAAATATAATAGCAAATATTTTTGAATTATACAAAATCAATCAATGTTTATACGGTATAGTTATATGATATCAATGTTTTGCAAAAGTTATACGGAATCGAGAGACAATGTCTTCGATTCAGCTTTTATAATCTTAATGTAATTTTTTTTTCTACGTCGAGGTGGAGGCCATATTGGCCATGAGCCCTTGGCCAATATAAACCAATCTTGTTATAAAAGCTGTCTGGAGAACAGTTCGTAAAAGAGAGCTCGGAATGTATTGCCAAGGGATCATCTTTTCTGCCTTTATCAGTTTCTCACAATTACTGGTTTGTTACAAGACATGCTAAAACCAGGCTTTCTGTGATAGAGAAATTTTATTTTCATTGAATACTTTATAGATAAGGACGACGATTATGTTAGCTGTATTCCATTAAGTCTTATCTAAATCTGGCCTTCTTTCTTTTTCTAGACAAGGTCTTGGAATAATTTCAGTGTAATCTGTGGAGTATGTTTATAGAATGTGGAAATTTCTCTATAGAACAGACGGGTGGCCAAACCCAAATGATCTTGCGGACCACTTTGGAAATGCATCACATATCCGCGGGCCGCTTATAAATTATGTATTCCCATTTTAGATTTAAACCCAGTATGTAGACATTTTTGAAGTGAAAAATTGAAACATTGTGCTTAGTCAATGAGTTATTATTATTGTGTTTACTATTATTCCTACATGTAACATGGATAATATAATAATAATGATGATACTCAATATTATAAAGAAATATATAACACTAAAAATGAGATATAAAAAATATAAATTTAAATAAAAAAAAATGAAAATTAAAAATATTTATTTTACTAGTGCGATATTTGTTTCTCCACTCTTTCACTTAGCTTTTGAAAATCGCTCTCAATTTGTGTATTTGCATATCGTAATGGATGTTGCAGGTTGGCGTCCGTTAAGTTTGAACGTGTTTTCTGTTTGGTCACCTTCATTTTTGTAAAAAACGATTCGCAGGTGTAAGTTGAACCAAAAGCGCCAACAATTTTTTTTGTGCCAGACTTTTTAAATTGGAAAATTCCCCTTTGTTATGTAAGTGTTATAAAAATCTACTTTTTGATTCTGGTGTTTCAAAAATGTGTTTTTAATTCAATATTGCATTACAATTCAACCAGTTCCATTTGGAGATAGTCTAGAGCCGACTTGATTTCAACATGAAAGGGAGATAAATATATTTCAAAACTTTTTTGTTGCATTTATCTAACTCTAAATTACTGAATCGGCTTTCAAAAGCAGTTGTAAGTTTTCTTATTTTATTTGCAATATTTAATGTAATTGCTACATTTTGATTTCATAAATCTTTTTTCACTACTTTGGCCATTATAAAAAAAAATCTTTTAAAAGCAGTGCATAAATACTTTTGCACTGCACATTATAAAAATAAATATATTTTAAACCCCTGGATAAATCTAGTATGGGTCAGAAAATATTTACACAGATGGCCGCCGGTTTCACACATTCATAAGAGGATACAAACATTAATCGTTTCAGAATGTATTGCCAAAGGGATTATCTTTATTCTACCCTTTTAGGTTTCTCACAACTACTGGTTTGTTACAAGACATACCTAAAATCTTCTTTATTGCAGAATTTTTATTTCCATTGAGACTTTATAGATAAGGACTGCTGATAAGGACTTTTAAACTGCATTTGATTCAGTCTTATCTAAATTCAGTCTTCTTTTTTTGTAGGTCTTTGAATATTCTTATATGTAATCCAGGGTGGCCAACCCGCCTTGAACATTTTTCCGGCCCGTGAGATTTATCACACTTTTACAAAATATATTTATTTTATAATGGCCAAAAGTAGGAAAAACCAATGTATTAAAAAATACATTATGTGTGCGTCCATGTATTAAAAAAATAACTGTCTAAATTTGAGAAAAATTAACTTAAATTTTGAAATAATATTCTTGCGAATATAGGACAGATATTAGCTGTTTTGTTTATGAGTTTACAAGAATAATTAAATTATATTCTGCGAACTCGTTTAATCGCACATCTTGGAACATCTAATATAACAGGTTGTAATATGAATATAAAATGTGCATAGTGGGTCTAAAATCTAATATGGGGATACATATAATTTTAAATGTGACCTATCGGAGTTAGGATGCATTTCAAAGTGGCCAGCAAGATCATTTTTATTGGCACTCCTGGTATAGATATCTGTAGATGTGCTTATAGAATATGGAAATGTCCGTATAGCATATAATAACTTATAGAAAAGTATTTACACAGATGATATCTTTCACACATGCATATAGTGGTATGAACATTAATCGTTTCAGAATGTATTTCCAAGGGGTCACTTTTCTACCCTTGCCAATTTATTACAATTACTTGTTTGTTACAAGACATATCTAAAACTAGGATTTCTTTGATTGCAGAAATTTTACTTTCATTGAATACTTTATAGATAAGGACGACGACTGTGTATTCCATCAAGTCTTATCTAAATCTGGTCTTCTTTTTTTCTATACAAGGTCTTTGAAAAATCTTAGTGTAATCTGTGGATATGTATATAGAATGTGGAAATATCTGTATAGAACATGGGTGGCCAAAAGGATCTTACAGGCCACTTTGGAAATGCATCCTAACTCCGCGGGCCGCATTTTAAATTATATATCCCCATTTTTAGATTTAGACCCACTAGACATTTTTGGAGTGGAAAATTGAAACATAATGTGTTATTATTATTGTGTTTACTATTATTCTTACATGTAAACATAGATACTATAATAATAATGATACTAAACGCACATTGTAAAATATATAACACTAAAAAGGAAATATGAAAAAAAATATATAAATTTAAATGAAATCATTAAAAAATATTTATTTTTACTAGTGCGATATTTGTTTCTCCACTCTTTCACTTAGCTTTTGCAAAATCGATCTCAATTTGTGTATTTGCACGTCATAATTGATGTTGCAGAGAAGTTTGAGCGTGTTTTCTGTTTGGTCACTGTCATTTTGAAAAAAAACAATTCGCAGTTGTAAGATGAACCAAAGGCCTAACAATTTCTTGTGCCAAATTTTTTTAATTAAAAAATTTCTCTTTTGTAATGTAATTGTTATGAAAATCTACTTTTTGATTCTGATGTTTCAAAAATGTGTTTTTAATTCAATATTGCATTACAATTCAACCAGTTCCATTTGGAGATAGTCTAGAGCCGACTTGATTTCAACATGAAAGGGAGATGAATATATTTCAAAACTTTTGTTGCATTTATCTAACTTTAAATTACTGAATCGGCTTTTCAAAAGCAGTTGTAAGTTTTCTTATTTCTTTTGCAATATTTGATGTAATTGCTACATTTTGATTTCATACATCTGTTTTTTCACTACTTTGCCATTATAAAATAAAATATATTTTATAGGCACTAATCATACTTTTGTACTGCACTTTTTATTAATTAAAAAATAAATATATTTA